>JAYMFT010220088.1:0-11364 GCA_038088735.1 Panulirus argus | reverse complement strand
GTTGAGGAGGGATTCAAAGACTTTGGAAATGGTAGATGTCAAAGCAACAGGACGATAGTTAGAGGGATCAGAACAGTAAACCTTCTTAGGGATGGGATGTATCAAAGCATGTTTCCAAGAAGGAAAAGTTTTGGTTTTTAAACAGAAGCAGAACAGATGAGCAAGCACAGGTGCAAGTTCAGAGGCACACTCTTTCAGTGTATGAGGATGGATGCCACCAGGACCATAAGCCTTGCTTGTGTCCAGAGAAAGAAGTGCTTTTCGGACAGTCCTAAAAGAGATTACAGGAAGGGTCATAGGATTAGTAAGAGGAGTATCTGGGGGTGAGGGAATGTTAGAGTTATCCAAAGAGGAGTCAAAGGATAAACAGGAACCAAAGAGAATTGCCTTGTCAACATGAGAGACAGCTATACTACCATCAGGACAGAAAACTGAGGGAAAGGTAGTGCAACAGAAGTTATTAGAGATGTCTTTAGCTAGACCAGAAAGACCTATCAGTGGATGATGAGGAGAAGTTATCGCACTTCCTTTGAATAAAGGCACTGCCATTGGGTTTTCACACCAGTATGGACATGGGCTGCAGCTGAAAGGCTGAGAAATACACTTAATTAGCTGGGCATAGTATGTATATATAAATACTTACCTAGATTTTATTTTTGGAGATTCTTGATTAGTTTGTGAAGACCGATACAAGCAGCAGGCATCAGCAGTCAGACGGGGATGTGTGCGTGCAGCATCTACCAGTGACTGGGTGAGAAGACGCCGTCTCTCAATCTCCCAAGCACGCAACTCTGTTCGTACACGAGATGCTGCAACCTACAAAAGAAAAATCTTATAATCTGAATAGTTTAACATTATAACTGAAACATTATAATGTTATACAACAAGCTCACATTAACATTGGTTTAACTAATCTATTTTAAGCAGTAACACAGTAAGAGGGAGATGAAATAAAAATCAGTTACAAAGGAAGAATTGAGGGCTGCCACGTAGAGCATCCACTTACCAGAGAAAAAAAAATGAGAAAATGTGGTGTGAAGACCTGAGAACTAAGAACCTGTTTTCATAAGGATATGAGGGTTTTCTAGCTCCTTTATGGTCTTATGCAACATAATATCAGACTCAGGATGCTAGCTCCTTTATGGTCTTATGCAACATAACATCAGATGCATGACGCTTTGGCTACATTTTTCCCATAAACACACTCTGATATTTGCATCAATAAGACACCTGCAGTATGTGAGCTGTAAATCCCAATTAAATCAAAACAAACAAAAATCTGGGTAGATGAAAGTACTTACATATGATAAGTGCCAACCTTTGTAACTCAATGAATCCATGACAAAGCATCCAATAAAAGTTCATATAACCAGAACACTTCATCAGGCTAACCCTGGTGTAAGGTAAACAAACACTTGATATCTTTATGGAGGAATATGAAGAAAGGTAAACAAACACTTGATATCTTTATGGAGGAATATGAAGAAATGTGAAGAGAATGTAAGAATAAGACTTTGCATAAACCATTTATAAGCAAAAGAAGAAAATGTATACATGATATAACAATTTAGAATACTTCCACAGTACACAAACCTGTCTTCGGTTTGAGGCCAGGGCAGCTGCGAGGGTTATGGATCGCTGACAGTTAGTGCTACCTGAAAGCCGTGATAAGACTGTTGCTGTAGGGTCAACCCAACTCTGCTGTCTTCCACTGGAATCCTCAGCACTATTAGCCCAACTTTGGTATTTTTCATAAGGACCATCAATGGGATCTAGCCAGCCTTGCTGACTCCCACACAGGTCATCCATGTCACTGCCATCACTCTCCTCGCTCGTCTCAACGCCTAAAATGATACAACATAACACTGGTGTATTTTTTCACAATACTACATGGTACATTAAAACAAATAATTCATTACAGAAGAAATATAATCTAATGTCATCAAGTCAAAAAAACTATCACACAAAAAGTTCAACACAAATCAAAAACCAAATGATTGCACTAGTCCTATAAAACAACAAATGGAGAAGAGAAATCCTAAAACAGGACATGTATTTGAATAACATCCTAATTATGTGATGACAGCATAATACAACTGAACATAACTGACGACAATATCAGAAATACTGCACTGTAAAATATTATTATTGACAGTCCATAAGACACATATACTTTGGATACCTTTTGAGGCGAGAAGCCATCAGGGTTAGGAGAGCTTCAGGTGGGGCAAACCTTTTGACACCAGGAAACCTCATGACCATACGGTATAGCTCGATCTACCACCCTGTGGTCTACAGTAAATGGACCTCGGAAATGGACCTCTAGGTTATGGATTTCGGTCCATTATGGACTGTTTCGCCTCAGAAGGTACTAGGCTGCCAACTGGGAAAATATTTGTACACATCACAATTAAATCCTTACTCTAATACTAAAGCATTAGAAATAACCTCCAGTCCATATTCACTACAGTATTTGTACATATCAAAATCCCAGTACTTGATCTACTACAATTTTCTTGACAAAAATCTACAATGCAATGAAAAGCGAACAACAGCTACCCACTAAACAATTCAAAAACCCATGCAAAGTATCCTTCCAACACTATGCTTATGCAGCATACTCTTTCATAAACAAAGATCTACACTTAATTTGTCCACTTTAACCTTAGTTATCCCCTAGGCATTATACCATTTACATGCACATTTCGTCAGTCTCTGTATATCCACTCTTTCCAATTTCCTTCCCCATTCTAATTTCCCACTTTCTCACTCCATCCAGTAAACTAACAAAATGTTAACCATTTAAAAGAAATTCTTGTCTAATTCCACAGTACTGGGCATTCATCTATATTACAGACCTATGATTCACATGAATAAGTTCAGCTCATGCCTTGGACACTGGTCGTGTGAATATCTACTGAATCTCAAAACAGTGATGACAATATTGAAGACAACTTCACTTGTTAAATGCAGACTTCCCATCAGTTAGATTTTAAAAGTGATAAACACAAAGATAATTTGATTTTCCACACACAAAGGAACGTACAATACTGCATTCTGCAAAATCTATTAGCAGGTAAAAAGCACCGACTAGCAAAAATCTTACAATCAAGAAAATCTAATTTCTTTTTTTTGCTTCACTGATTACTTATGCTGCAGCTATTAACAGTATTCATTATATCAATATTACAGGAGTTAGAACTTGAAGGGTAGGCCACCAACCTGATAATTAATAACTGGGTTTATACGATAGCATCTTTCACTGAATAATATAATCAATAATCATCTTTTCCTATTGCCACTGAGGTGAAACTGGTCACACCAGAGTTCCTTATTTAGCAATGAAAAACAAGGTTGCACATGAATGATAAGCAGAAATGTTACATGTAAAATCTTTTCCAGATGACCTTTTTCTCCGAGCAATGATTAATTTTCTTTCAGGCTTACTAACACCACCTTCCCAATGCAGTCTTACTCTGCTTTTACCCATTTTTAAACTTAAAAAACTTAGAATTAATGCCATTTCTGTAATTCAGCTTAAATGAACTTATTTTTTTAAGCCTCAGTTCATACAGAAGCAAAGGGCATTTATTTTACTTTTGTATTAGTCAAATCAGAATGTTGAATAAATCAGCATATTTCAGTTACTTCTGTGGTGTCACATGAATATATGGATATGCACAACTGTGGCAAATAATATCTGGACAACCTAAAGCAAAGGGAAGCATTCCCTAAGGAAAGAAATATATGTAAGCATGGTTTGTATTTTGATATAAAACATACTTGCAACTTTTATGACAGTAATCTTAAATCACAAATTGTAAGGCTCTTCAAGTTCCTCTGAGAGGGACATGAGTTTTTTCTGCAACTTGTATTCCCTTCTTGAATAGCTATGCTGAGGCACTGAAATACATAAACAGTAGCTCATTCATCTTTGGGTGCATGTATCAGCCAGAATCCATGGTCATAATGGTACTTAATGGCCTTTTTCCCCAGTAATAAACCATCCCCAAACCAATCGAATCAGAGATTTACCGTAGATTTGAGCTACTGTACTTTGTTCAACTCTTCCCTGAAGTTTGCAGCACCACCTTGGTTTACAGAAGTCCTCATACCAGCTGCTTGCTTCTCTTCCAGGCAAATGATGTTATGCTGTTTGGCATAATTAAACCTCAGGAGTTGGGGTCCTCTCTCTGGAGGGTAGTTGGCCAAGGAAAGACTTCTGGATATCATACCTCTGATGTCACTGTGCTTAGTGAACTGCCAAACAGAACCTTGTAACTCTCCCACAGATACACTGGTATTCAGAGTAGATTGGTGGCAAGGTGAAGGACTACAAAGAGCACGTGTTAAGATGGGCACCTATGAAGGAGATTGAGACAACATGTAAGAAGTCCCCAAGTGAAGGGCCCTTATGGCTAGCATGTGGGATTTGGGTTAATCCGGTGCTTGTTCGAGAATTTTTGAGGCTTTATGAAGCATGGATAAGGCCCAGCTTTCAATGATAAGTTTATTCTGGCTGATTTGCTTATTGATCCATCGAAAAATAGTTTCTGACAAATCATTCGCCAAGTTGCCAAACATCCTGGCTGCCCAGATTAATTTTGGATTGCATTCACCCATGAAGCTTCACAAAGCTTCTGGCAGCATTTTGGACAACACTTCACTTAAGGATATGGTGGAATACAGGAAAGTTGGAATACCAATCTCTGAAACACTGATGGTTCCAACATTATCTAGTCTGAAAGGGGGGTTGATTGTTTCTAATGAGCATTGCCTAAACAAAGATTAGGGTCTTCTCGAATTCAACCTTATAGGTAATATTACACTCTGTAAGTCTGCCACAATTTCTCTCATACTTGTTTGCCATTTCCTGTGTTAGCAAGGCAGCACCAGGAACAGATAAAGAATAGGCCTCATTCGCTCACATCTAATCTTATGCTGTCAAGTAATACAATGAAACCGCAGCTCCCTAACTACAAACAGGCCCCACAGACCTTTCTGTGATTTCTCTCAGCTGCTTTTTATATGTCTTAGTTCAGTTGAATGAATACTGCTGTGTCATAAGGTCACCAAAGAAAAAAAGAAAAAATAAACAAATTAAGAGAATTTAAAAACACTGCAATTGCAAAATTGAGGGGATGGAACACATGAAGTGCCATGAAATGCTGAAAGAAATGGAACTATGTAGCAATGAAAAAAAAGAAGATATATGATAATCTATGCATGGTAACAAATTGAAGACATAAAGGAAAAAATGTAACAAGCCTGAAAACCTCTCAACAAAGCAGAAACAAATTCATTACATCTTCAAGAACACCGTGGAACATTCCAAAACTAAAGCAGACAAATGACAGTCCAGCCAGGAAACTAGAACAACAACTATTTCATACACAACTAAAAACATGAGAAACATGCATGTACACATTAAAGAAAATACTTGGAATGTGGTTAAAAGCAGTCCCAGAAGAACCAAGAATAGTGAATTTTATAATACAGGAGGTAGCTGAGAAGAACTGTCTTATTCATCAAGCAAGATGTGTAGAGAGCGCTTTGTACGAGCCCTGCCACCATGGCAAAATCTTGTCATGGGCACTTGAAGGTACTCTCTCTTTTTCTCTTTCTACACACACCTTGTAATATGCTTATGCAAAAGCTTACTTGGCTAACCCATGGCACTATCTGGCATCTGTTCCCCTCACTTTTTCACCTGACTTGGTTAATACTTGTGAAATTACATTTCACACTCACCATATCATCCAAGTGTGAGGTGTCAGCCTCATAAATGAATGAAATGGTGTTCTTCTTGTTTTAACTTATTTCCCTCATTTCTATCAGATAAAAGATTTTATTCCATTTTGAAAGTTCCAAAAGCCTCATTCTACTAAGCTAATAACATATTAAAGGTTAAATGTGCCAATGCACAACAAACATTACACCTGGTGAGCACTTACCTGTTAATGCAAGATTTGTTCAGCAGTTTGAAAACAGTACTCTTGCAATTTACTTTGGACATAACTTTACAGTGTACAAATAAGTAATTGAGTAAAGTTAAGAAAATTATTAGAATCAGGTACTGATTGTTAGATGATCTACAGAAAAGAAATCTGTTGGTACAGATAAGGAATATTAAGCATCAATTTACCTAAGGGAAAGAGATCGGAGTTATAAGCGTAATATTTTTCCCGCAGCGTGTGGACCCGTAAGAGAGGCTCGGGAAGAGTGGCGGCAGCAGTACTGGTGATTGCAGGCAGCAAAGGCCTCCTAGGAGGTAGAGTGACCACTCGAGGCTGATGAGTGGCCACAGAGGGCGGGTAAGTGGCGGGGGCCATGACTAGACTCCTACCAGGGGAGGCCGAAGCTGATGCTGACAATAAACAAGAAAAGAAGTGAACACCACAATATTCATATTTTTTTAAAATTCACATAGTAATATAAGAGCAGTTACAATAGGTGTTGAAGAGTTATGGCCATGCATAAAGTATAGCCTACAAATGTTTGACAATAAATATGAAAATATGCAATGTATACCCTCTTAACTTTTAAGCCAATTATTCCACTCCATAAACTTCAATTCACTTTGCCTCCTCTCCTCACTTTGATACAAATACTTGTACTGAACATATTTTTCTCTCTCAATTCAGTCTTGTATAACAGAATGGGGAACCAGTAACTTGGTTATGTTAATCAGTGCCAAAACACAATTTCTACCTATATCTATAGAGACTGGAAAGAATAAATACTGCCCATATGTTCCCTGTGTTTTGTAGAAGGAAACTATGATGGAAAGGAGCAAGGGGCTGGAAATTGTACTGATCTTATATTTCAATTTCTAAAAGATGGAAGAGGAGGTGTCAAGCTAAATTTCCCAGAAGGTTCAGTTAGTACTAAACTTCCCTGAAGACTCTGTTAGTATGTCTGAGGAAAGGAACCTGGATGTTGTACCTCTGGGTGAAACAAAGTTCGAAGGTAAGGGATAAGAATAGTTTGGGTATGTCTTATGGGTAAAGTGTTATAGTGAGCGCCTAAGGAAGGGTTAGTACTTCTGCTGAAGTAGGAGTTGTGGGAATGTGTGAAAGAGTATAAGGAAGTAAACTCTATGCACCTGACCACAAGAAGAATGACGAAGAAGGGAGAGTGTTTGGGAAGCAGTTGAGTTACTGTATCAACAGTTTTGATATGAGAGATCAGGCATTAGAGATGGGCGATTTTAATGCAGGTTGTGGAGTTATGGGCTGAAAAACGATTGATGACTGGGAATACCTGGTTTCAGAAGAGAAACATACATAGGTGTTCCTGGATGAGAAGGAAAGATTGTAAGTGGGCATTATTGGATTACATACTAATTGACAGACAGGCAAAGAAGACAACCTTGGATATAAATGTACTGATAGGGGCAGCTGGTGGGATGTATGATCATTATCAGGTGGAGGTAAGGGTGGAGCTTTGCGAAGGTTTTTGGAAAAGAGGAAATGATACAGGTGAGAAGGTGGTGAACCTATGAGGGCTTGGAAAAGAGACTTATGTGAAGAAATACCCAGAGATATTGAGTGTTGGATGACAAAAAGTGAGAGTAAACAAAGCAAGCAGGGTATGGAAACACTGTTAAGAGTTGCTCTCTGCCAGTGGTCTGTTAAGGGTGAGGCAATAAAAGGCTAAGAGGCAGCAATGGAGTTCACCAGTTATGGAGACTCTTTTGCTGTGGCCACCAACTTGAGGGAGTTCCTGAAGGGAATGGGCATCAATGATACAGATAGGTGAGTGCTGGCATGTAAAAGAGAAGTGAGTGGCATGCAGAAAGTTGGTAGTAAGCAGGTAAGAAAGGGTAGTGGGTGGTGGGATGACAAAGTAAAGTTGCTTGTGAAAGAGAAAAGAGAGGTGTTTTGGTAGTACTTACAGGGAAGGAGTGCGAGTGATTGGGAGATGTACAAGAGAAAGCAGCAGGTCAAGAGGATGGTGCAGGGACTGAAAAAAGAGGACAAATGAGAGATGGGATGAGCAAGTATCAGCAAACTTCATGGAGAATAAAAATTGTCTTGGAGGAATGTTAAAAGTGTGTGAAAAACAAATAGGAACATTGGTGACGGGAGCGAATGGGTAAGTGGTAACTGGCAGTGATAAGGTGAAGAGGAGTTAAAGTGGTGCTCTGTAGGATTGTTGGCATGTTATATGATAGGGTGACAGATGTAGTGTATCTAGGTCAATGAGGTTCATGGCAAGTGGTTTGGTGAAAAGAGAGAGGATGTAAAAGCCATCACGGCAGCTCGAGTGGATGGTAATACAGTTGAATTTCTTAAGAAGAAAGGGATGACTGTGTTGTTGACTGGTTAGCTAGGATTTTCAACATACATATGGATCATGGTGAAGTGCCTGATGAATGGCAGAAAGCATGTAGAGTACACCTGAGGGGACAAAGGTGAGTGTTCGAATCACAGAAATATAAGTTTGTTGTGTGTACCCGGTTTGCTGTATGGAGGAGGGGTGACAAAGAGGGTGGTGGAATGCAGGGAGCATCTGACTGGGGAGGGACAATACTGATTCTGGAGTGGTAAAAGATGAGAGGATCAAGTGTTTGCTTTGAAGAATGTGTATACATGGATCTGGAGAAAGCATATGACTGTACTGACAGAGATGCTTTGTAGATAGTGTTACAAATACTTGGTAAGAGGAAAGCTATTAGAAGTAGTGAGTAGTTTTTATCAAGGGAGTCAAATGCATGTGTGTGAATATGGAGTAAGGAGGGAGAGTGGTTCCAGCTTTAAGTGGGTCTGCAACAAGGGTGTGTGATGTTACCATAGTTGTATAACATGTTATAGATGGGGTGGTGAGCAACATAAATGTGAGGGTCTTGGAGAGATGGGTAAACGGAACCATGGAAATGGAGGCGAGTCATGGGTGGGTGAGGGGACAAAGGTTCTGGGATCATTAAGGAATGAGTGGACAATATCTGGGAGGGCAAAAATGGGTATGTTTGAAAGTATAGTAGTCTCAGTGTTGGAGGTGAGGCATGGTCTATAGATGAGAATGTGCAGAGAAGGGTAGATGTGTTGGAAATGGAATGTTTCTCGAGGATACTGTGTGATATGAGGTGGTTTGATTGAGTAAGTAATAAAGCAGTAGGAGCGAGGGGTGTGTTAATAAGAAGAATGTGATTGAGAGAGCTTAAGAGGGTGTGCTGAAATGGTAAGGACATATGGAGAGAATAAGTGGGGAAAGTTTGACAAAGAGGATATATGTATCTGAAGTGGAGGGGAAAAGGAGAAGGGGGAGATCAAATAGGGGATGGAAGGATGGAATGAAAAACAGTTTGAGTAGATAGAGCCAAAAATGCAGAAAGGTGAAAGGTATGCACCAGGTATAGTGAACTGGAGCAAATTGGTGTACAGGTGATAACATCCTGTCAATGTACTGTACAAGGGCATCTGAAGTGGCTGGTGGAGCTCACAGAAAGGTCTGTGAGGCCTAGTTGTGGATAAGGGGCTGTGGTTTCAGTGCTTTACATGTGAAATCTACAGAATGAATGTGAGCAAATGAGGCCTTTTCTTTGTCTGTTTCTAGTACTACCTTACTAATGCTGGAAACAGCAAACAAGCATGAAAAAGTGAATACACAACTTATCCTAGACAGATTCAACCAACAACAACCCCCATCCTGCACAGAACTTGTGGCAACAGACATCAACAAAGTATATGACACTTTCCCCTAATATACTCATTAAAAAAAAATCCAAAACATTGACTTTAGTGGCTGGCAAATTTTATAGCCAACTGCCATGCTAAAGTCAATCACAAAGGCTTTACCTCTAAAACACTTAAACTCTACAAGGCAGTTCCCCCAAATTCTTTTCAATCTCTTCCTACACAACCTCACAGTGCCTCAGGCAGGCCCCAACATGAAGGTCCCTTCATATGCAAACAACCTCACAATGTCACAACATCCTGATACTACAGTAGCCACATCAAACGTGCAGCACTCCATTACACAGGTGGATCAACAGTTCACCCAGAACAGAATATCTGTATCTCCACAGAAGTCTTCAATTACTCTTTTAACCCCAGACAGACAAAAAATCCAACACACACCCTCCAGTCACTTTGAAAAGTCTCTCCAACAGAGCAAAACACCAACCATTCTAGGCATCACACACAACACACTCACTCCCCTCAGTAAACATGCCCTTAAAACTATCTGGAACCAGATCTGGACAAGAAAACGAATCCCTCACCATCCTATACAAATAATTTATCTCCTCCATTTTAAACTATTCCTCACCTGCCTGGTCTTCCATCCTCTCAAAAGCAAATGTAATAAAGCTGCAAACCATACAAAATAAGTGTACTCAGAACAATCAGCAGCTGCCTGTCAACCATAAACACTCAACACCTTCACAATGAAACAAAAAACTTCCAGGACAATTCCATTTCGAAATGCTCAACATTCAATTCTTTGCGACAGTATGAGACCCCTCCCACCTAAACCACTCTACATTAAACCACCAAACCCCAGGTATAAACAAAAAGCCTTTTTCCTAACACCATCACTAATCTCCATAAAAAATTATCATATATTCCACTCGCTGCTTCTATCAACACATTCACACCTAACAACCTCTCCTTTACACGAATGTCATTTTCATTTACACCAGGTACTTTTATAACCCTTAATTATGCCCTCAAAGGACACATCATCCACACTCTCATTTGCTCCTGTGTCCTATATTGTTCCTAAATACCACATTAGAACGACCTTTACCTTAGGATATCTACTAAATAAATATATATATATATATAATTTTATTATTATTATTATTATACTTGATCGCTGTTTCCTGCGTCAGCGAAGTAGCACCAGGAAAGAGAAGAAAGAAAGACCAATTCTCCCCCTCATACACACATATATACATACATGCACATGTATGCACAGTGCATACATATATACATATACATACACACGCATATACACATATACATATTCACACTTGCTCGCCCCCCCTCCATTCCTGATGCCACTCTGCCCCACAGGAAATAGCATCGCCACCCCCTACAGCAGCGAGGTAGTGCTAGAGAGACAGACGGAATGGCCACATTCGCTCACACTCAGTCTCTAGCTGTCATGTGTGATGCACTGAAACCACAGCTCCCTTTCCACACCCAGGCCCCATAGACCTTTCTATGGTTTACCCCAGACGCTTCACATGCCCTGGTTCAGCCCACTGACAGCACGTCGACCCCAGTACACCACATTGTTCCATTTCACTCTATTCCGTGCACGCCTTTCACCCTCCTGTATGTTCAGGCCCCAACTGCTCAAAATCCCTTTCACTCCATCCTTCCACCTCCAATTTGGTCTCCCACTTCTCCTTGT
>JAYMFT010220077.1:0-11364 GCA_038088735.1 Panulirus argus | reverse complement strand
ATGATGGCAGGATTTACACGGACATAAACCAGCAAGAGCGAGGGGTTGTGGCGGTGGCAGGATTCACACGGGACAAAAACCAGCTAGGGCGGGGGTAGTGGTGGTAGCAGGATTTATCCGAGACAAAAAGCAGCAGGAGCCGGGGTAGTGGTGGTGACAGGATTTACACGTGTCATAAACCAGCAGAAGCAGAAGTAGAGGAGTTGGCAAGATTTACACGGGAAATAAACCCAGCGGAAGCAAGGGTAGTGGTGGTGACAGGATTTACACGGGACATAAACCGCTGGCGTGGGGGCAGAAGTGTTGGTAGGATGTACACGGGACATAAACAAGCAGGAGCGAGGGGTAGTGGTTGTGGCAGGATATACACGGGAAAAAGCCAGCAGGAGCGGCGGTAGTGATGATGGCAGGATTTACACGGACATAAACCAACAAGAGCGAGGGGTTGTGGTGGTGGCAGGATTCACACGGGACAAAAACCAACTGGGGCGGGGGTAGCGGTGGTGGCAGGATTTATCCGAGACATAAAGCAGCAGGAGCCGGGGTAGTGGTGGTTACAGGATTTACAAGGAGCATAAACCTGCAGGAGAGGGGGTAGTGGTGGTGACAAAATTTACACGGGACATAAACCAGCAAGAGCAGGGCTAGTGGTGTTGGCGGATTTACACGAGACATACAAAAGCAGGAGCGTGGGTAGAGGTGTCGACAGGATTTAAACGAGACATAAACCAGCAGCAGTAGGGGTAGTAGCGGTGATGGCAAGATTTACACGTGACAGAAACAAACAGGAGCAAGGGGTAACTGTGGTGGTAGGATTCACACGGTACATAAGCCAGAAGGAGCGAAGGTAGTGGTGGTAGCACGATTTACATGAGACATAAACCAACAAGAGTGGGGTTAGTGGTGGTGGCAGTATTTACACGAGACATAAACCAGCAGGAGCGGTCGTAGTGATGGTTGCAGGATTTACATGGGACATAAAGCAGCAGGAGCGGAGGTAATGGTGGTGGCAGGATTTACACGGGAAATTAACCAGCAGGAGTGGGGGTAGTGGTTGTGGCAAGATTTACATTGTACATAACCTAGCAGGAGTGGGGGTTGAGGTTTTGGCAGGATTTAAACGGGATATAAAACAGTAGGCGCGGGGGAAGTGGTGGTGGCAGGATTGATACGGGACATAAACCAGCAGGAGTAGGGGTAGTAATTGTGGCAGGATCTACACGGGACATAAACCACCAGGAGCGAGAGTTCAGATGTTGGCAGGATTTACACAGAATTTAAACCAGCAGGAGCGGGAGAAGTGGTGGTGACTGGATTGACACGGGACATAAACCAGCAGTAGTAGTGGTAATGGTTGAGGCACGATTTAACATGATATAAACCAGCAGGAGCGGGGGTTGAGGTGTTGGCACGATTTACACGTGATATATATCAGGAGGAGTGAAGCGTAGTGGTGATGGCAGAATTGAAACGTATGATAAACCAGCAGAAGAGAGGTATGATTCACACGGGACATAAACCAGAAGGAGTGAGGTAGCGGTGGTAGCAGGATTTGCACGGAACCTAAACCAGCAGGAGCAAGAGTAGTGGTAGGATTTACGTGGGGCATAAACATACACAAGCCGGGGTAGTACTGGTGGCATGATTTATATGGGAAATAAACCAGCAGGAGCAGTGGTAGTGGTGGTGGTAGGATTTACAAGGGACGTAAACCAGCAGGAGTGGAGGTAGTGGTGGTAGCAGGATTTACACGTGACATATACCAGCAGGAGCGAGGGGTAGTGGTGGTGGCAAGATTCGCACGGGATATATATCAGCAGGAGCGACGTTCGTGGTGGTGGCAGGATTTACACTGGATATAAACTAGCAGCAGTTGGGGTAGTAGTGGAGATAGCAGGATTTGGACATAAACCAGCAGCAGTGGGGGTAGTAATGGTGGTGGCAGGGTCTACACGTGACATAAACCAAAAGGAGCTAGGGGTAAAGGTGGTGGTAGGATTCACACGGGAAGTAAGCTAGAAGTAGCGGGAGTAGTGGTGGTAGCACGATTTACACGGGACATAAACCAGCAGGAGAGGAACTAGTGTTGGTGGCAGGATCTACACGTGATATAAAACAACAGGGGCGAGGGGTAGTGGTGGAGCAGGAGTCACACTGGACATAAACCAGCAGGAGCGGAGGTATTGTTGATAGCAGAATTTCCTCGGGACATACACCAGCAGGAGCAAGAGGTAGTGGTGGTGGGAGGATTCACACAGGACAAAAACCAGAAGGAGCGGGGGTAGTGGTGGTGGCAGGATTTACACGAGACATAAACCAGCAGGAGCTGGAGTATTGGTGGTGGCAGGATTTACACAGGGCATCAACCTGCAGGAGCGGGGGTACTGGTGGTGGCAGGATTTACATGGGACATAAACCAGCAGGAGCGGGGTTACTAGTGGTGGCAGGATTTACACGGGATATAGACCAGAAGGAGCGGGGATGAGGTGTTGACAGGATTTACTTGGAATATAAACCAGCAGGAGCGGGGGAAGTGGTGGTGGCAGAATTGACACGGTACATAAACCAAAAAGAGCGTGATAGTGGTTGTGGCAAGATTTACACGTGGCATAAACCAGCAGGAGCAATTTGGTAGTGTTGGCGGCAGGATTGGCATGGGACACAAACCAGTAGGAGCGGGGCAGTAATGGTGGCAGGATTCACACGAGACATAAACCAGCAGGAGCAGTGGGTATTGGTGGTACAGATTTGCACGGGACATAAACCAGCAGGAGCGAGGGTTGAGCCGTTGACAGGATTTACACGGAATATTAACCAGTAGGAGCGGGGGAAGTGGTGGTGGCAGGGTTGACACGGGACATGAACCTGAAGGAGTGGGGTAGTGGTTGTGGTAGGATTTAACCTGACTTAAACCAGCAGAAGCGGGGGTTGAAGTGTTGGAAGGACTTACATGTGACATAAACCAGGAGGAGCGAGGGGTAGTGGTGGTGGCAGGATTGACACAGGAAATAATCCAGCAGGAGCGGAGGTAGTGGCGGTGGCAGGATTTCTACGGGACATAAACCAGCAGGAGCAGTGGGTAGTGGTGGTGACAGGATTTACACGTGACGTAAAACATCAGGAGTGAGAGGTAGTGGTGGCGGCAGGATTCCTATGGGACATAAACCAGGGGCAGGTGTAGTGGTGGTGGCAGGATTTACAGGCGACATTAACCAGCAGGAGCTGGGGTAGTGCTGGTGGCAGGATTTACAGGTGACATAAGCAAGCAAGAGCGGGAATAGAGGTGTCAGCAGGATTAACACGGGACATAAACAAGCAGGAGTGGGGTTAGTTTTGGTGGAAGGACTTATACGTGACATAAACCAGCAGGAGCGAGGGTAGTGGTGGTGGAAGGATTTGTACGTGACATAAACCAGCAGGAGCGAGGGGTAGTGATGGTGGCAGAATCTACAGGTGACATAAGCCAGCAGGAGCGAGGGTTAGTGGTGATAGCAGGATTCACACGGGACATAAACCAGCAGGAGCGGAGGTAGTGGTGGTGGCAGGATGGACACGGGACATAAATCAGCAGGAGCAGGGGTTAGTGGTGGTGGCAGAATTCACACGGGACATAAACCAGCAGGAGCGGAGGTAGTGGTGGTGGCAGGATGTACATGGGACATAAACCAGCATTAGGTAGAAAACAAAGAGTCAACACAGGCCCAAGTATGGGAGTGAAAGACGGAGACATCAACACAAAGGGCCAGGCTCCTCCAGCCCTCATACAAGGTACTTATCTTCTCACACACACACACACACACACTCTCTCTCTCTCTCTCTCTCTCTCATAAGTAATGAACATTTGACTCACATGAGCCTTTGTGAGGTTATATCCTGACTCACCTGGTGATGACGTATCTCATAATCACTGCTAATTGTCCCTCAGGAACAATTTACTGTAATAAGCACTGGGATTATATCAAAGGAAATGCTTTCCCTCTACCAGGGTGAGGGGTGTCTGGGGGCGGGTCAGACATTCAGCAGGGACAGTAACAATCCTCATCATTGTCACCAAGCCGCTGGGACTGAGACTACCAAGCAAAGGACACCAAGGGATTACGGTAGCTGTCTGCTGTTAACATCCTCACGCCACCCAACTTCCTGTGGGTAACCTTTACTAATCCAGTTCATCTACAGTCTTAACGGGACTAATAGAGAAAATTTACATATTTTTGTCATATTTCTACTTCGATTATCACATGAATTAAAATCTGTAACACTTGAACACGAATAAAAGCATCCATCACAAAAAATGTACAGGCGAAACAAGCTACACACATATATTAGGTAATCACACAACAAACACTCTAAGAAACACAAACACACACTCTGGTGATACACATATCCAGGAACACAAGCACACAATACAGAGACACACGTCCACCCTGGCAATTGGAAGTGTAACCACTACACTCACACGTATATTTTCGTCTCAGGTGCAAATTGGGCAGTGTTTCTCCCAAGTCTTTTACGTCAGTCTTTCCCCATTTCAGTTTCCATTTGCCACCTTGTAACTCATCTTTACACAGGAACCAAAACACACAATAACCATTATTCCGCAGTTCGTGTGCCTCTCGTCTCCAGTAAACGCCTCCTTTATGTACCTTCTAACTCGCTTCCCTACCGTATTCTTATTTACATAATGTAGCTCGTGTTTTTTCATTCCACGCAAAAAAGAAAGGAAAAATCTCGTTTCACATATATGCTACAAGTACCGTGATAACGGGAATGATATTTCTATTTTTCACTCTCAGTTGAAACTTAAATAGAAATTCTTCTCATCCTTTTGTGTGTGTACCTGAAGTGAGTTTGTATATGTGTATATGTGTGAGCGTGAGTTGTGTTTGCATATATGTTTACTTGTTTGTGTGTGTGTGTGTGTGAGTGAGGCATAGGGATAGATAGAGGTTTACTCATTTACGGTGAATATTTTGCGTTTACAGCTCTAGCCGGATATCGTTGAGATCCTCGTTCACTTCTACAAAACTACGACCTTTAAACCCTTATGCTGAGTAATTCATTTTTAGGACCGTATCCTAAAATTGTTAGTCCACAAAAGATTGGTATTATCATTTCAACGTTTTCTATTTCTTTTTCAAAAAGAAAAGGAGTCAAAATTTCTATATGTCAAAATTACATGAAATCCGTGATGGATAAAGACAAATGGTACCTACATTCACTCAACTAAGTCATTAAACAGATAAGAGCATTATCATGATTAATATATACAAATACCAATGTGCATCATATAGTAAAAATCATATCTATATACATACGAAGCAAAGGATGTTCTTGGAAAAGTAACAATCTTGTGAAACATAAATGTTGATATTTGCAACGGTTTTAATTTTCCAGCTTCTACTTCAGAGTAAATTATGCTTATGATCATACAAAATACAGCACTCTGTACATTCTGAATTGGTTAACGTCATGAATCTAAAACCTCAAACCTGTAGCTGAATATTAGGTCTTCCAAATCAGCCAAATGCTGTCTATATCTGGACATTCTCAGTCTTGCATCCTTTGTGTAAAGGAAGTACTTAGGTCAGCCAGTTATACCTCTGAGGCATCATCAGCATCCTCAAACTCACTCCCACCCTCAGGCACTGCCGAAATGGCTTCATAATCTACATCAGTTGCAGCCATCTCATCCTTGCTACTCATGATTGCTACGGGGAAAATGATATGCTTTGGAAATCATAACCACGAACATAGAACACTGTTTAGCAGCTTACTCTACAACCTCTGGCATATATCAACATATAGGGGAAAATAAAGCATTATAATTATATGGTAGGTGATAGATAGTGATGAATGAATCAATAACATCACGATCAACACACGAGTTGACACGAGAGTCACATGGCTACTCCCTCACTGCGTATTCAGTCAGCTGTCTGAATGTAAATAAACACTATACTCTACGCTGCTTTCACCCTCCATAACTTCTGGGTTATATATGTTTATAAGAGGATAGAAAACATCCCTATAGTCAGGTAGGCCTCAGCTCTGCCATAACGAGGGTAAACAGCACACTACACTGACCATAATACTCCGAGAGGCTCATTTCGGTTCACCCCAGGATACGTCTACTCTGGCACCACCTACAAACTAAGGCTCTAGTAAGACTACTGAAGAACTGGCAGCCAACCTTACCAGTGCTCATCCAACATTGCTCACCCACCGCCAACTTAGAAGTAAAAAAATTGAATTTAATGAAGAAAAAACGAACCAAACCAAGCGACTGCTGACGTCACAATATAATCTTAAATCACTTATAATGGTGCAGGAGCACTCACTGGGCCCGTCCATCCTTTAGCAAGGCTGGCGAGGGAGTCAAGCAACACTGGTACGTACAGCACATGGGAGTCTTCGAACACTCAAAGCATGTAGCTCTCATAGAACACGTAGAGCACAGAGAGTAAGAAGAGCACACTGAGAAAACAGGTAACAGGGGACCTAATGACCTACTGAATAATAGAATGTGAGAACACAGACCGATGTGGGGAAATATGATCTAAAATTACACGAATTTTAGATTTCGTATTGGTTATGTTTTCTAAGATATTGAAAGCATATAATACTAGTGTGTTGTAGTAATAAACTAACCCAGTGGAGGTGTGTACTGTGTCTGGTGTATCACAGGACGTATTGGCCTTACACCCTGAAATACTATGACCGTATAGCAGGTGTTTCCCTGGATAGGCTGGGACTACCGTAAGAACTCGCTACACAGCTGCTGAAGGTGCAGAACTGAGTGGACTACACATGTGTATCATTCGCATGTGTCTACATGTGTAACACAACTTTGCAATAGTGCATTATGTATACATATTTTCGTTTTTCAGTTTGAGCTTGGGATTAAACCCATGTGAAGGCTTCTATAACATAACAAAACGAAAAGCAAATCAGTGCAGTGGATTGCGCATAAATTATCCTCACGTCATTTGTTGAGATACGATAGGCCAATCTATGAGCTGTTTACTGATGAAAATACCACTTTAAAATGAGTATTGCAGACCAGCGTTTTACGGGATCAAAGGGTAATGACTGTAAGTAAATGAACCTTTACGTGTTGTTGTGAAGTGTTTCAGAGTGTTTCGTACCTGGACTGATGATAACGGTTTAAAGTTCTTAATGTGATATTATTGACCTGAGAGATTTAAGCACCTATTACATACGAGCAGAGGTTAAAGATATTGCTTCTACATTTGATGTGGCACCGGCTGTCAAGTTCTGTTAATGTTTGGCAGCAGGAGTCGAAAAATCTCGAGCTGTGTTTACGAAGCTTGTATGAACCGCGCCGGTGATTCATGCGGTACTTTACGAGTATCTCGATTTCCAAACAGTTTTTTGTAGGATCAAATGAGATTGTCACAAAGGTTTAGACTTAGTTCAACTAACAGCTAAACATACTATGGATGGGTCCTTGTTAATGAGTTTGTCTGTTAATTAAAAGTATCTTGATTACTTTATATCACTTTTGTCAACGAGGAATTGGCATTACGTCCTAATTTGCCGGACATAAAAGTTGACGTTGGATGATTCTGTCAAGAGCTTCTTAATGGGTGTTGTTGCTGGCTCATTTTGGCCAACATTTCTGAGTCAGGATCATGTGGTCATTATGAGACTCACCTTGATGGATGTAACTCATGACTATTGTGTAGGAATAAGTATATCCTGGCTTCTAATTATATGTAATGGGAGAGAGAAAGAGAGGGTACTTAATTACTTGAACTTACAACGAGAGCTTACCATCAGGCAGGGCGAGCGCGTAGCAATTAACGCAGAAGAATACAGAGTTACCTAGAACGAGTCGTGTGAGTTACATGTTGAGGTGAAATGTCCATGGTGGAGAGATTGTATATTGTGGAGTGAAAGCCAGCTGCCCGCGTGTGGATGAAGCAGAAAGAAAAAAGCTACCAGAGCCAAAAGACTGATACTTGACAGCAACTGAAGTGCTGTCTCATCCACAGATGTAGATATAAAAAAAAACTTACACTGTCTGTACACATTTCAGGCTTCTCTTCCATTTCAAACTATCGTTTCCCCTGTCCCACCTCTTCTTCCTCTCCTTTAACCACCCTATATGAAAAATCAAAAAAGGAAAATCACCTCTCACTACCCACTCCTGACAATCAGCTGTTGTCCACACCCACGCCCTTGGTTAATTTCTCCACTAATGCACTTTGTCACTTTTCCACACTTGATACGTTTCCGTTGATACAATTGTCTCTTTCATTTTTCTTACAATCTAAAGTTTCATTCACTAATAACTAAACTATTGTATAAGAGTGTCCGCCACCAGTAATCTCTCGAAGCATGAGTGAGGCGTGTGATGACGTGCTCTGATGTTCCTAACCCTGGCGAGAAAGACTTCACTGGAGTCGGCTTAATGTTAACACACACACACACACACACACATGCGTTTTATCTCCCAGCCTGCTCCGTTCTGTTACATATATGTATGTACCTTATCCAAACGTTCAATGCTTGGGTAATCATGGATATATGAAAATTCCACTATTGTCGTAATATATTGTGGATCTGATTTGAAATACACATTACGTTGTGTCAGAATATTAATATGAATATATACATACCATATTGACACAAACTGACATTGGTATGACGTTATCACAGACAGTATATGCTTGTGCATGTATCACTGTTAATATATACATGGGACATACACTCCAACAACCGCTCACTGTCTGTCAACACACTCCAGTGAGGATTCTGTGTGTGTGTGTGTGTGTGTGTGTGTGTGTGTGTGTGTGTGTGTATAACTTCATACAACACGTAATGGTAAGGGAGTTAGGAAGGCATCACCAAGCTATACCTTTTAGCGTGGCAGAATCCAATATACTCTAACCTGGAATAAATCATTACTTCAGTCGTTCAGGAACACTCCCAGCCTTCCCTTTCTATCCTTGATTCCCTCTCTCTCTCTCTCTCTCTCTCTCTCTCTCTCTCTCTCTCTCTCTCGGGACGTGAGACAGGGTCCATCAGGCGGGTGTAATTTAGCTTCAGTAATGTTGCTGATGGAGAGGACAGGATGGGAGTGATAGCATCACTGTACAAGGGACAGTGGAGGAAGGTGGACTATACACTGGCTACAGTATCACATGTCTTTACACAACTGTTGTGTGTATCGACATCATACAAGTGTACAAACGTATCAACAATGTGTACTAAATAACTTTAGGGTGTTTAATCGCATTTCAACTTGAATATTGTGCTTGTAGATCAAGTCAAACGAAATATCTATTACAATACTCAGAGGTAAGTAATAGTATATAGGATATCAGAACAATGAAAATAGTAACAAGCTTATGTGGTCAAAAATGCTTCCTAGCCTGGCTATAACGTGCTTACAGACACACACAACCGGACACATTACATTTGTTTAGAGGAGTCCAACCACCGCTGTTGTTCATGACATGTATATCTTCGCCTACTGTGCTACAGATGCCAGTTCTTGTTATTCTAGTGCATGTCTCTGAGGTTTGTTGTGGGGAGATCCTAGAATTCTGCTTCCAAGTGTCATGTGTTATTATGTAACTCGTAGTTTCGAAGCTGTATTTCACGCACGAGCAGCCTATGTTAGGCTTCAGCGGGGCGGAATGGTCATCGAAAACCCCACGACCTTTTCAATGTCAGATTGATTAAAATGATGAATATCGCTTACATCCGTTCCATGACTGATGATCCTACGCCTCTGCTTGCTCTAACGTCTGGGAGAATTCTGGCTTGGAAGGCCTGAGAAAGTACAAAATGAAGCTATGGCGATCACTCTCGGTTGCCCTAAAACAAGGAAGATTCTAAATATGAGGAAAGAGCTTGGTCGTCCTAGTATCAGAGACAGAATAACTGGTATCAGTCTTCTTACTGGGATTCGGACGCTCAGGCAAACATTTCCAAGTCCATGTAAAGAAGCCTTCCAGACCTTCTTGTCAGATGGGAGACATCCGTCCAGATGGGTCACTACAAGTGGTAATAGGCTTAGAAATGTATGGTATTCATAACCTGACCATGAGAAACAACAATCGCACTATCCTGCCCCACGGGAAATTAACCTCCTTTATATAACTGTTTCCACCTTTCTCCCTTAACCTCTACTCAGGTCACAGCCTGAGTCCACATTAAGAGTAAATTATGACGCTCGTTACTACTCTGGAACCGTGACCACTGAGCATAATCACCCACAAACTATATATACAGATGGTTCCCTACAACAAACCGCTGGTGCTGCAGGTAGTGCTGTTGTTTTAACACGTACTTACGGTTTTTACCATGACCTGGGACTCAGGATCAGTAAATGGGCATCCACGCTCCAAACGGAACGATTTGCTATCCTAATGGCCCTTAATAATGTTGAAAACTCTATGTGTGATATTCTCATCGTAAGTGATTCTCTTTCACAATTAACTGCGTTTAACTCGCTTTACTCTGACTGTAGTATGCTCGTGTCTGAAGCACGACAAAAGTATCACAAAATCACTAATGCTGGACTTAAGAGTCTCTGGATTCCATCCCATACTGAGTTCAGAAAGCATGATAAAGCCGTTGAACCATCCAAAACACCTGTCCTGAAGGATGAAGCTGATCACCCCCTGGGACTACCTGCCAGTAGTCTTAAAACCATCACTCAGAAACATCATGAAGAAAATGTTTTAGACTCATGGAGAAGTGAAATGAACATAAGCAAGTCCATCTTCCACCATAACATCATGCAGTCCACCGACAAGATCAGTAGATACCTTGATGTTGTCACCCGGCTTAGATTGGGCTATTATAGATATTCCTGGGAATTTGCGCCTCCCGTTGACAGTGGGCAGACGAAAGGTAAACTATGCCAACTAAACCATTCCCTCATCCTGCAACATCATGTACTTGATTGTTGTAAACTCAGTGAATTCAGAGATGAATCATACCAAACATTTTAACACTTGTGCAGACATATCATCCATAACATTGTTCTACCTTGGATACTTGACAAGTATCATAACTTAAAACTTTGTTTATTGCAAATGATCTTTTGTTATATATCTTGATACGTAATCCAGTCATTGTTGTTCAACTGTTGTAAACTTCACTTACCATGTAAATTGCCAAATAATTCTCTATGTTGTTCAAACCCTGTTAACACTTTTCTCACTATGTAACTATAACGTATCTCAGTCATTAAGTCCCAACTCCCTGTCTGGACCGTTTGTGTATTCTGTATCCTTTTGCCCCACCGCCCACAGGATGAGTAGGAGTGGCCATTGAATCAGCCACACTTGCGGCAGAAATAAAAACTCACTCCTCTCCCGTCCGCTG
>JAYMFT010220066.1:0-11365 GCA_038088735.1 Panulirus argus | reverse complement strand
AAAGAGAGAGAGAGAGAGAGAGAGAGAGAGAGAGAGAGAGAGAGAGAATATCTTCTAATTTATATACAGACACAGTGGCTACTTGTGAACAAGGTAATGTTTATTGTGAGGTTGCGCCGTGTAAGTTACGACTTGACCTCTCCCAGCTGAGTTAGGGCATGACCTCTCCCAACTGAATTAAGGGCTTAACCTCTCCCAGCTGAGTGAGGGGCGAGACCTCTCCCAGCTGCGTTACAGCTATGCCTCTCCCAAATAAACCTAAAAGAAAAGAAAAATGGTGTCTGTGTCTCACCGACTTTACTGATGCGATGTTTTTTGCAGAATCGTTATCTTTTATATGTTTATGAAACTGAATCCTCTCGGATAGTTTTACACTAAAAAATCTTGCTTTGTATTTTCCTTTCATATCCTCCAGGAAATTTTGGAGTATTAGTTAATCATACAGTTTGTTTCAGAACAAAACTTAATGGATGATTTATCTATCATGAAACAGACAACAATCAATGATTTTTTCTATTTTCCAGCGAGTCAGCGAAAAGATACAGGCCATCCGGTACGACATATGGTATGGCTACCGAGCAGAGATATTTTCACTTGTACATTCTTTACTTCGGTACATTTTAAGCAAAGCGAGGGACGAGCTTTGGTCTATTGGCTGTGACGTGGAAGATGATTTCAAAGTTTACCGAAAGTAATCAACACTCGTGTGATCCATATGTATGTTGAATGCATGTTGGTGATGAATGCAGGTAGTTGCTCGCTGGCCTTGGTCGTGTGAGGACGTGTCTCCTGTTAGCTCGACAGTAAGATCAGCGATTCTGTCATAATGGGAGACTTTAACATATCGGTATCTAATTGGAAATTATCCCTCTCCGGAAGAACGGGGCGTGAGCTCAGTCTAGATTCACTTGATAGTGCCCTAACACAATTGAGAAACCTACTCGCGATGAAAATATAACAGATTTAGTTCCAAATACCAATGAGGATCTCGTTTCATAATGCTGAAGTGAGAAAAGTCTGGTACGAGTGATCACCGACAAAACACTTTTAGGGTAACATTCAGTCTAATTTGTAATGCCGGTCAGCACAAAGGTCACGAAAAAAATACCAGATTTTTTACTTGCTAATTCTACTGGTTTTCGCAGTGCTTTTGACAGGCAAACCTGGGATATATCATTAATCAAGACTATAAAGATTTAGCATGTAAAGGGTTCAGTAATATTTTCATAGTAGTGGAGGGAAGATATGTGTAAATGCGTATGGGAAGGTCTTGTTCTGATACGAGGCCGAAGTGGTGGAAATATGTCATAAAGAAGTGATTATTTTCTAAGAGAGCACTAGATAAGCAATTTAAAGTGACAAATAACCAACATAGAGTAAATTACGTCAAATTACGAAGAGAAACGAAGAGACTTGAACGTCAAAGCAAAACTTCTGTGTGAAGTGTATATTGCCGAAAATAGCAAAGGAAACCCTAAAGAGATTTATATTTATGTTAGATATAAGAGTCATTACCCTATCTATTTGGGCCACTGATTACGAAAAATGGTGACTTAATTTAAGAGAGTGAAACCATGTCAGAAGTTTTTAACGATCTTTCTTTGCTTCTGCATTTACAGTTGAAGATGCAACTTATTTCCCAAATCCAGTTCCATTGCTAAGAAGGGTGACCGTTCTACAACATATTGAAATAATAGATAAAGATATAATGTCAGCGCCAAATGGTATGATAGCAAATGAAACGGCAGGCACAGATAAGTTTTATCTAAAGACACTGAAGGAGAGAAAAATGAGATAGTTGAACCATTGACTGCACTTTTCAAAAATCATTTGCTTCGAGAAATGTTCTAGACGATTGGAAATTTGCCAATGTAACACCAATATCAAAAAAAAAAAATAATAAATAACTGGCCAGGAATTATCGTCCAATGAGCTTATCGTCTATAGTTAGTAAACTAATGAAAATTATCCTTCGGGATAAGATTGTAAGCTATTTAGAGGACCACCACTTGATAATTATTAAGATTCTCAGCATGGTTTTCGGCGATTTCACTCGTTTGACAAATCTACTTGAATTCCTTTATGAAATAATCAGTATGAATAATGAAAGCAAAGCAGTTGATGTCATATATCTGGATTTTCAAAAAGCACACTCATCCACACCGCAACTATCACTCCCTCCCTCCCTGGCTACCACACTCTCAGCGGTAGATGTCTTTGTTCAGTAGTATAGTTATTCACCTCGCCATTTTCCCTGTCCATACCGTTATAGTACATCATCAAAGGCTGCTAACAAAAGGTAAGTTATATGGTGTAGATAGGGTTAGAAACTTGGCTAGAGTGGCTCTAAGCAAAGAATAGCGGTTTATTAGACGTAACAAGTGGTGTGCCACAAGGATCAGCAGTGGGACTGGTTTTCTTTTTCGTATATGTTAACGTCAGTGATATAGGCTTAAATGTATTATTTCTATACTAGCAGATAATACTGAGGTAGAAATAGATCTATAACAAAAACTAAACGTTCTCATCTTCAAACTGACATAGACAAATTGATGGAATGGGCAAACGGGTGGCAAATTAATTTGATAAATGCAAAGTTTTATATATCGATGGTAAAAAGGAAAAGAAAAGCTACAATATGAATTCTGTTGAGGTACAGACGGTCAATGAGGAAAAGGACTTGGGTGTAATAATCTCTGGAGACCTAAAGCCAAACAAGCAGTGCAAAGAAACAATGAAAGGTACAAACAAAACTCTTGGATTCATGGGAAGGACTTTTGAATTCTAGTCTTGGGAAATTATCCACACTCCTTACACTTCATTGGTGCGTCCCCATCTTGAATACTGTGCTCAGTTTTGGTCTCTCTGCTTGAGGAAAGACATAGAATGGAAAGAGTACAGAGGTGAGCTACCAAGATGATTTCCGGGCTACAAAAACAAGTCCTATGACAGTCGATTATACGAGTTAAATCTATTTAACTTATAAAAGAGGTTTCGATAATCTCGATCTAGCGAACTACTTAAGAATAGATACGTCTGATTTCACTCACAGTATTGGATATAAATATGTGAACAACCTTTTTTACCTCAAATGAGGCAAAGTTCTATTTCTTCAACAGGATTGTTATATGGAATGGTTAACAATTACAGTAGTTGAAAGCAGTACCACAGATACGCTTTAGCACAGACTTGATATACATTTCGCTGCATATCCACGACTGACATTATTTGAAATTTCTTAGACACACAATGAGCTTACAAGTCTTCTTTAAAATTTCTATATGTCTTTCTGCTCGTACCAGAATAATCCATAAGTTTCTGTTCTCTTCCACAATCAAAACAGCCTTGTTAGGACCCACTGGTCAATTGCTGTTTGAATTCAGTTGCTGGACTCGGTTTTATCCTTTGTGGCCAGACGTTGTGTAAAGATTCTCAGTGGTATACATGCCGCTAATCATGGTCTGCAGATGCATTCAAACACTTGACTAAATTAGTAAAACAGCGATTTTTTGTTCGTGTGTGTGAGCGTGTTGGGGGTTAAATTCACCTTTCCTCGCTGCAAGCTAACATAAACACAGTAATGTGTGTAAGTGGAATTTAGTGCCGTTTCTCTCATATATGAAATGTCCCAGCTGTCAGAGCTCTACCCACGTGAGGCCCTTTTCACACTCCCTTTGTGGCCCAGCAATCGAGGCACTCACCACGCCAGGCACCTCTTACACCCTCACTATATGTCCCAAGAGCAAAGGCACTCACTACGCGAGGCACTTCTCACACTCTCCCTCTTACTCCACTATATTGCTTGCAAACATTTACCAATAAGCAAGAGCGATGTCAACAATAGCCGTCCGGCTGGCCAGCTCGCGCATTGCCCGGCACGATTCTCCCATCAACGACCAACTATAAAGTTACAGACGACAAACGCGATGTTCAGTGCAAATACCTACTGGAAAGTTGGATTAACTGGCTACCAAAATGTGCGGCGGTATGTGTTGGGTTAGCGAGTATCACTGATACAGTCATTTAATGATGATGTATAGACAGTAACTGGTTTATCTGGGCACTACATAATGCTTCATGTATAAACGTATATTTTGGAGTTTCTAGTGTACTGGTGTTTGTAACGAACCAAGCGTGGCGAGGGGTTTGGACACGAGCACATTCCTTCCTTCTACTGGAGAGTGTCCTTCGGCCAGACTGCTTTGGTAGACTTGTCTTCTGTTTAAAAGGAAGGGTAACCTGTTAGATTTATCCACTTTTATTACATCTAGAAAATATGACTGAACATGCACGCTAGTCTCTTTACCTAGAATTACCAATAAAGAAGCAGAGGATACCACTTCAATAAGCCAATCTGTCTGTATCAAGTGGTGCAACACCTCGTTACGTGGGCGACCCAAGCTACCAGAGTTTATAGTCAGAGTTCCAGTAACTGTTATTACGTATATATTTTAGCTTTAGCTTCTTGACCATTTGGCCCCACAATTGTAAAACTTTATGCTGGACAAATTACTTGACGTATCAGGTCAGACACCTAACCATCCGCTCAGACTGATTACTTCCGAATCCCTTTCCCTGCTTCAGAGGACGCTGAAGACGACTTGAAGATAAATAGATGTCATGCAAAACAGGTTGCGCTTCGAATCTTTTTCTACATTCCGAAGGGTAACCACCCTAACTTATCAGTTCTCCTTTTCTTCCCATCGGAAAATCAGAACAATCTCGCATACGCTCGCAGACAGACAGACAGACAGGCAGATATCCAAATACAATACTTTCACTCACGCCCGAGTGGACGGGTGCTCGCGTCTCCCTGAGGGCAACGCTATCTCTGGACAATCATCACGCTTTGCGGTATTGGAAAACGCTTTAAAAAAGAAAGTTGCTGAGACGGTGTTTATTGCCACAACCACTGGTCCAGTCCAGTTACGCAACAGGTACAGAAGATATTGTAACGTGAGTTTATTGTGGTTTATCTTGAGACAAAAAAGAGTAACGGCCAGTATTGTGGCCATTATAGCTGTTATTATTAGCGTTATATATATATATATATATATATATATATATATATATATATATATATATATATATATATATATCAGATTATGCCCTTCAGCAAGAATTCCGACCTCGTACTTTTTGCGTGGTAGCTGGGTATGCTAAACACTCGATTATGCTGCCCATGCAGCATAGCCGAGTGGTCAAGCGTACCCAACTACCACGCAAAAGGTACGGGTTCGAAACCTTGCTGTCGGAGGGCATCATGTGTTCTATGAAAGTGCGCTTTCATGTGCAATACATAAATGCTGCATGTTGCTCCTTGTACTCTCAAGATAAACCATAGTAAACTAATCCTCAAAGCTGCATCATCTTATGCCGCCGTTGAGTAACTGGACTGGACCTGTGGTGGAAGCACTGGACACCGTCTCAACAACTTATGACAAAAAAAATGTATTTGTATACAGCAGAGCGTGATGAGGGTCTACGGACAGCGTTCCACCGCAGCAGATGAATCACAGGCGCCCACTCTCTCGGGCTTCTCAGTTGTCTAATCAAAGATAAACAGATTAAAGTAGAAGAGCAAAACTCGCTTGAAACTGGCCTCAGGAACGCCTTGAGCTGGGAGCATGTAGAAAAGAGGCTCCCAATCTGGCTAGGGAACCACATGCATTTTGCTATTTGAGAGTAATAACATCGGACGTCCAGTATTGTGAGATTTGTTCTTCACAGTTTTGGTGAAGCTGCTGAACCGTCCCAGGATATCTGACAGGAACATGCAGGGGTTATGCATGTTGCCAGAGGGTGGGGAGGAAGGTACAAAGAGAGAGAGAGAGAGAGAGAGAGAGAGAGAGAGAGAGAGAGAGAGAGAGAGAAATGTTTTCCCCTAAAGAAAATTACATATAAACATAAAACCCAAAAGAAATATACTGAAGGATCTTCCTCCTCGTACAGATTGTGCTGAAACGACATATCATAGAAATTACAGAGCAAGATGGAAGGGGAGGGTTGCTGGTAGAGCGGAAAGAGCCAATATGGAACGTGGCTCTACCCTAGGGAGAGGACGGGTTGTACCGAGTATTAGAGCTAACATGTTCGTGTTGGGGAAAATGCCAATATTTTAGTATCAATAATTCCTTTTAGTAAAGGCAACTCGAACTTCATGTATGGAATTTCTCTAATCCATTCGGCATGGTTTCCGTCTAATGTAATATACTTTAAAGCATCCTCTTAGAATTACGTAAAAAGACAAACATGATATCATTAGTGCTATAATGCTTCATGTGATAATATAAAACGTACGAATGTGTGAAGAACTAGTTTTGAAAATACAGCAACACATAACTGTTGGATCAACGAGTCTACTTGGAGCGCCTTAAAGTTCCCCTCGAAACAATATAATCGTGGATTTAATGCTGTATGTTGGGCCGTCTGCCTACCTCCGAACAGAGTCGGTAAGGAGAACATTGTTCCGTCTCCATATACTTTCAAAGGCAATGCACGGCTAAGGTATATTGTGGATACAAGCATATGACGCTCTCAGAAGGAAACCATCTTATATTTGGTTGCTGAGACTAGTGCTTCTAACGGTGTGACACCAGCAACTCTCCTAAGAGTGCTTAGGCTTTCTTGAGGGAACGATGTGGGTACACGTGAGATTTCTAGGTGCACTGGGCGCTCAGAACGCACCATCAGGCGGCTCCTTCTTGCAAAACCTCTTCAATGCCTCGCCATATTTAGATCAAGACCCTATGGACCCCAAACATGAACCTAGAATACTTCAGGAACCTTATCAATTCTATGCCCAGGCGTCTGCAGACGGTAATCAAAGACAAAAGAAAAATGTGAAAGCAATAAAATGTAAGTGTGACATCGCATCTGAAAATATATGGAGAGGTTTTTTGCAGACTGTAATGTCCGTCTCAGGCCTTGTGTTTGATACCTGGACGTCTCCATAAGGTCAATGTCGACCATTCTGTAGGTTGCCTGAGTGCCTCATTAAGGCCACTTTCAAGACTTCAAAGTCACCTGGATAGGCGCCTCCTTGCGATCGCTTTCTATTCCCACCACACTAATCCACGAGTTTCCGTCCTCTTCCACTACCAAAAACTGCCCCGTTAAGACCCAGTGATCTGTTGCCGTTCGAATTCATTTGTAGACTAAAGAATGTATGATCACTTAGTGATGATGAATGATGAAGTTGGAGAAAAATTTGGTACAGGTGAACACCGACAGATTACTTTTGAAGTAACTTTCAACGCTGCATACATTGTCGGTAATCGTGAAAGTTGCGAAAGAATACCAGATTCCGCCTACAAATTTTATTGATCTTAGCATTGCTCTTAACAGGCAAATCTGTCATGATATTGTCACTGAAAACGAGATGAACGTCGGATGGAAATCCTTAAGCAAAATATTCAAATCAGTTGAGGGAACTTGTGCCAATGATCAGTGGAAGGTCTTCTTCCGAAACAAAGCCACAATGGTGGAACGATGAAATGAAGAATGCCTGTCGTTTATGTACGATTCGAAGTACAATGCATGTCCCGAATACGGTTTCAGAGTTAAGAGAAAAGGACGTTCAACTAATACTGATATACGAGTTGAAGATGTAGTCTTAGCAATAACTGGTATAAACGTAAACCAGACGGTAGTCGTAAAGGCGATACTTAAGCCCCACACTGCTCTCTTCAATACGTCACTTGCTACGGTAAGAGTCCAAAGGAATGGAGTATTGAAAGAGGGCTGATAAGTAACTGACCGGAAATTATTGTACAATTAGCTTAACGTCTGTGGTTGGAAATCTTATGGAAACCATCATTCGAGACATAACTGTAAACAGTTTAGAGGACCACCAATAAATAAAACGATTCTCAGCATGGCTTATGACGTATTCGATCATATCTGCAAATCAACTTGATTTCTTTAATGATATACTCAATAATCATAATAAAAGATGTATGCTTTTCTCACTTTACAAAGAAAATCTCTTCGAATTCATTTGTAAAGCAAAGGAGTTGATGTTATTTCTTAAATTTTCAAAAAGCGTTCGATAAAGTTCAGCAACAAAGTATCCTAACAAAAGTTGAGTCAATGTACAGACTGGTTCTACATATATGGTTACAAACTGGTTGAATAGCCATAAACAAAGAACCTCGGAATGGTTAGACATAACAAGTGGTGTGCCCTGAGGATCAGGGTATACAAAAGAATTCAAACAGCAACGCACCACCTGGTCCTTTCGAAGCTGTTTGCGATAGCGGAAGATATCAAAAACGCACAGACTATTGTGGTAAAGTTAGAGCTTATACAAATCATTCAAAGAACATAACCTACAAATGCCTGTCTTAAGGTGGCACAAATAATGTATGTCGTGGACTTGAAGCAAGATATTTATCAAGTCTATTCTTATCGGTAGTTTATGCGAGATGGGAAGCTGCAGTATGTATTCTAGTGGGCTTCAAAAGTTAATGATGAAAAGGCTTGGGCGTGATAATCTCTGGTGACCTAAAGACAAGTAAGCAGTGCAGAGAAGCAGTGAAAAGGGTGCACAAAAGTCTGATTTATAATAAGGGCTTTCGAAATTAATACTAGGAAAATTCTCTTTCTATAATTCATCGGTGCGTGCCTCATCCTGAACACTGTGATCAGTTTTAATCTCCCTAGTTTTGAAACAACAAGCAGAATGGAGAGAGTACAGAGCCGAGTTGCTAAAATGATTCCCGGGCCGAGAAACAAATCCTTGGAAAGGGAACTAAACGACTTCAAGTTACTTAGCTTAGAAAGGACAAGGTTGAGAAGTGATCTAAGACAGATATTCAGATCTATCAATTGCTCCAAGAATCTCGATCAACAAGCTACTTAAGACCTGATTCGTTCTGATCTCACTCTTGGTAATGGATACAAACTCGTGGGAAACATTTTGCCTCGAATGAGGCGAAGGGGTTTTTCTTCAACTGGATTTCTAACATATGGAATTATCTATGTCAGTGTGGTTGAAAGCAGCGCTATATACATTTAAGAACAAACTTGATATAAATTTTGCTTCAGGTGTACGACTAACATTATTAATGAACATGTCAATTTTCAAGACATATAACTCGGAATCATGTAATCATTCCGTCTATGTTTCTCGTCGAGACATCTTGATTACAGTTTACCCGTCGCTAGCGGATGCTTGGGGTTTTAAACAATGACAAACTGACGAGACGTAGCCAGATGAAGTGCCGACATGCAGGTTAAGCCGAAGGGCAGGAGACACTTGGGCAAATAAGGGTGAGTGTAAAAGACACTTGTGCAAGATCGGAAACGGACAGGAGACATTTGGGCAGTCTGAAGCTGAGGAAGAGCTGAGAAGAAATTTGAGCAAGCTAAGGAGAGGTACAAATGCTAGGCGAGTAAGCTGAGGAGAAGCACAGAAGACAGGCAGATAAGTTAAGAAGGCATGGAAGGGATAAGAGCTGCATGAGCCAAATGGAGAGATAAGAGACATGCACGGGTTGGGAGTGGGAGGAGAAAGCACTGGAAGGTTAGGCAAGAGACCTGCGGACAGGTTTTGTTTCAAAGTCGCTCTTGAATGTTGAAGAACTCTTCGAGGACCAACAGGACGAGGAGCGTCAGTGCTTAGGATGATGATGATGGAGAGGGAGGAAGAAGAAGCGATGAACCGAGAGAGAGAGAGAGAGAGAGAGGGGGGGGGGGGAAGGGTGCATGAAAACAAATAAAAAGAGGAAAGAAGAGAGCGATATGACAGAGGGGATTGTGGATGGAAGGAAGGGAGGAAGGAAGGAAGAAAGGCAGGCAAGGTGGGAGGGAGAGATGTAAGGAAGAAGAAAGACAAACAGACATACCAGCAGAAACTGTTACATTCATTCATGATAAGAATAAAACATTGCTAAAATGGAAATCGAGTAGAATGAGATAGATGATCGGAAAATGCAGAAAAGTTTCAAACTAAATCAGGGAATGACGTGATATGAGAAAGGGAACCGAAATTGCATCGGAGACATCTATTGCGGGACAGAACGTAGCCTGGTCATCACAGCTGCCCCTTTGGCCTCATCAAACTGAAAACGATCTATTTAAGATCCCTGAGCCCACAGCCGCAGCGCTAGTATGGGGTTCGTGGTTCCCGAGCCTCAGGCCCATCACAAACATGGGGTTGGAGGTTCCCGTGCCCTCAAGAAGACTTCCAGCAGGGGTTGCAAATCAGTCTGTCGACAAAACAATTTAAGTATTTCCACAATCTGTTGGAAGTGTGATCCATTTTCTCATAAATCCAATACTCTTTGTCCTGAACTTTCATATGCAGAGTAATATGTATCACCAGAAATTAGTGCCATTACTTTACATACGAGTTCCACCACCCAAAGAACTCGCCAGGGGGGGGGCAAGTGTCACACCCTTATTCTGTGTCCCTGTGGCACGCAAGAACTCTCGCACTCTCATCCTCCTGTATTACTCCTGAATGCTCCCCATTATGCGACAGCGACATCAATAGTAGCCATTCGGTTGGCTAGCCAGTTCATCGCCCGGCCCTCTCCCATTAATGACCAATCGCAAAATAACAGAGGTAAAACGCGATGTTCAATGTAAACATCTAATGGAAAGCTGGATTAACTGTCTGCTAAAATACACGGCGCTAGTTTTGGGTCAAAGAGTCTCGTTAATACAGTCGCTCGTTTTTGATGCATACACAGTTAGTGGTTTATCTATGCAGTTCACAGTGACTCATGCATAAACGTACGTTTTGGTATTTCCAGTGTGTTGGTGTTTGTGTTGTATGATGCGTAGCGAGGCCAGAGTAGCACACGGGACCTGGATACTGGAGTGACATCCGACCAGACTAAATCGGCGACCTTGTCACCACTGCAGGAGTAATAACGTGCCAGGTTTGCTCATTTCTAGCCCACCGGGAAAATCTGGCAGAAAGCACACGCTAGTAACCTCGCTAGGAGCCGCCAATGAAGACTCTGCCGATACCGGCTCAGCAGACATTATCTGTAGCAGGTGGTGTCACACCTGGTCACACGAGAGACCTAATATACCAGAGTTTTATGATCCAAGAACATCTTGCTGATATCATGTACATCAACACACACTTTGTTGTTTGACTTCCTTCAGATAACGCATTACCCATGATGAACGAACTCATATACCTGGCTACACAGCTAACCATCCTTTCAAACTGATTACAGTTCTGAATTCCTATCTGGCATCACAGGACACTGGAGACGTACATAGGATTAAAGACATGGTACATATAAACATGGTTAAGAAAGGAGGCAAAAAGAGTGTAACACACAAATAGAAATCACACACACACACACACACACACACACACACATATATATATATATATATATAT
>JAYMFT010220055.1:0-11365 GCA_038088735.1 Panulirus argus | reverse complement strand
CCCAGCACGGACCAAGTATGCTAAGTCCCCAGCACAGACCCAGGATGCTTGAGTCCCTAGCACGGACCCAGGTTGCTAGAGTCCCCAGCACGGACTCAGGTTGCTAGAGTCTCCAGCACAGACCCAGGATGCTAGAGTCCCGAACACGGACCCAGGATGTTGGAGTTCCCAGTACAAACCCAGGTTCCTAGAGTCCCCAGCACGGACCCAGGATGCTAGAGTCCCCAGCACAGACCCAGGATGCTGGTGCCCCAGCACAGACCCAGGATGCTAGAGTCCCCAGCACAGATCCAAGATGCTAGAGTCCCCAGCACAGATCCAGGATATGACCTGCATGGATACCCCATATTAGAACACGCTTTCATCCACGTGTAGTTTAGAATATCTGGCTGGACATTGCGTGTTCCCGCCCATGCCAGCCTGCAGAGCTGTTCTGGCGACTCCTGACAAATTTGTTTTCACAAGGGTTACATGTCTCGGACACAACACATGGCAAGGACAGACAGCTTACACGCCTGCAATAGGATGTAGGATAGAGAATTGACACTTAAAGGATTCGAAGGATTTTCAGCTTCGAATGCGTATTCCTGAAATGAGTCATTCTTTGTTGTTATTCTCTACTCTTTTTTCCCCTCACTTAAAGTACAATATTTGGAAAAAAAAATTGATGTACCCATACGTTAACTTTGGCAATTTACGGTCGTGAAATCTTCATCTAAATATCACATGAAATCGGGATTACTTTGCACATTTTTCCTCTGAAAGACAAGAGCATCACACGCGCCGTCTCGTCAGTTGGAAGCGAAACGCTCGTATGGAGCCGTGACGTCACGACTGCGGATTCCGTCTAGCCAGCCGACCGCAGCGCCGCGCCGCCAGGCCCGCCCGCTGACCTGAAATATAATCACTAGACGCCAGGGGCAAGTCGTGGCACCGGTGGTGCTGGGAGCCGTAGCTCAACACAGCCAACCTCTGCTTACCCAGTGCTGTGAAGTGAAGTACTGATGATAATAATGGTATAACTATAATAGCAATAATGATGATGATAATACTTATAGTGATACTATTATTATTAATAGTATTAGTAATTATATTAGAAATAATGATAGTGACGATATAAAGTCTGCCAATTGCTGATGACGCTCACAGTATTCAGGATGGCATTGTTCTTGAAGCAGTGTGCACGAGCTAGTGCCTGTTTGATGCCCTTACGGAACTGAACTGAAACGTGGAGACGGGGGATCTCAGGCGGTAGGAGTTGATGACGGCGAGCAATGCGGAGTGCCTTCTCCCTGAACTGTCGGATTAGGCCCAAGTGATGGCAGGAGAGAGTTGGGCGGATCATTGTACGTAACGCCTTTTGACAAGGTGACGTAAGAGGAACGGAGGATGATGATCTCGTATACTCTTTTCTGCGCGTTCTCTGCTGGCCTCTCCTGTGCGGTGGATGAGGGAAGGCTAACCTGCATGTTTAGGAGTATTGACAGTGGAATGCATAGTTGGAAGTCCGTGTGTCTGAAATTTACGGAGAACGTACAGTCGAGAGTCCAAGATTTCATAATGGTGCTGAGGCGGATCTTCCAGAGAGATAACGAGGAGCTTGTTGGACTGTACAAGCTGGAGGGAAGCTGAGGGCTAGTGGGTTGGAAGCAAGGCTTGACTGCTCTCTTGGTTTGGCTGATGGTGAACATGTCGGTGTGGTCCAGCTTCGGAGGCTGCAAGGGATGGTCTGGAGAGCGAAGTGGGTGGGAGAGGTGTTACCAACGCTGGTGCCGGTGGTAAGGGCGGTCGACGCGCTTTTGCCGTGTCGGTGCATCCATCAGGGTGTCATTTATACGAACGAGGAATCACGAGGGTCCCATATTTATGCTCTGTGGAACGCCTAGGGAGTGGAAGGTGATGACATACCCCTGGGAAACGCATGGCCTCACAACTCTCACTGATAAATCCTGCAGTCTGTGGGATCACACTTCTCAACTCAAGATTGATGGCTCAGTTGATTAGCCTTGGTTAAGTCAAGGAAGCTAAGAACCACAGACAGAGTCCAGCAAGTTGACGAGGAAGTCTGTCCAGTGTTTGTGTGAATCCAGTCAGATGCAAAAACCTTGACCTATTGGGCTGGGGATCGGTGTGATGACAATGGTTAATAAGAGAGAGAGAGAGAGAGAGAGAGAGAGAGAGATATGGTTGAGAAGGTAGCATAATATACCATTGCATTTTGATGACTGATTAGTTGAATTATTTAATACCGGAGACGGACGAGTGTTGATCAAGCCTAATTTTGAAGATATTAAAGTGTTGCTGTGAACAGCATTTACTGAGAGCTTATTCCTTGCATCAATAATGTCGTTGCTAAAAAAATATTTCATACAGTCCAGATTAACTCGGTGACCTCTAAGTTTTAATCCATTTCCTCTCGATGGTAATGCTGGAGCTGCTGTAAAGAACGTTCAGTAACAACGTTGTTGAATCATTTAAGTATCTTGAAACATACTATTAATTTGACCCGGAGGCGCCTCTTGCTTAGGGAGAACAAGTTAGATTCTCACAGTCTCTCCTCATATGGGTTGTTACGCAAGGAGGGAATCAATTTAATTGCTCTTCGCTGGACTGCTTCCAATTTGATAATATCCTTACTTAAGTGGGGGGCACAAAACTGCACTGCATATTTGAGGTGTGGTCTAACTAGACTTAAGTATAGTGACAATATCACATATTTGCTTTTGTACGTAAAGTTTCTGTTTTAAATCCTAACATCCTATTTGCTTTCTTGGCATATCTCTCACAGTAGGGGTGTCTTATCTTGTGGCCCATCAGTTCAAAATAACATTTTTTATTTAGGTTTCCTACCTGTAACAGCTGCCATTTATTAAGGTTAAATGGCATTTGCCATTTACAAGGCTATATTATCTAGATGCTCTCGTAATCTTAGCCTATCTTACTCAGTTAATATGGCACTGCCGATCTTTGCGTCATCTGCAAAAATGGAGACTAGGATATTTAGCCTTACGTCAATATCATTGATATAAATGATGAAAAGTACAGGCCCAAATACGGATCCCTGGTGGATTCCATTTGTAACAGGTGACCACAGTGATGATTCCCCATTCATTACGATTCTCTGCTTCCCATAACGTAAACAGGCTTCTCTCCAGTTTCCTATGCAACCAGTAATCCCCAAGGCCCGGACTTTGTGCATCAATTTAAGGTGGGGGACTTTGTCGAATGCTTTTTAGAACTCTAGAAATATTTCATTTATTGCTTTTGCCTTGTCGTGGGTATATAATGTATGATAAAATTCAAGGAGGTTTGTAAGGCATGATCTGCATCTTCTAAAACCAAGCTGTGTATTATTGATCAAGCTGTGTTCCAGATAGGCTACGATTTTATCTCTAATAATCGACTCCAGAAGTTTGCATATAATTGATGTGAGGCTATTAGGATGGTAATTACCAGGCAACTCGCAACTTCCCTTTTTGTATATAAGAGTGACGCCTGTCAGTCTCCAGTCTTGTGGGGCTATTCCTTCCTGGAGCGATTTATTGAAAATCTTGGTCAACGGTCAGCAATTTTGTTTATGACGTTTTTAATCACTCGAGGATAGAAACGATCAGGACCTGGGCTTTTATATAGTTTCAACTTTTCCATCTGTGTTTGAACTTCTCTAACTGTGACGGTGAATTCTTGCATCGTGTGAGTACTATTTGTCACTGTCTCAAATTTCGTGTCGTTGCATTCTAGCGTAAAAACAGAGCTGGAAAACATGTTCAGGGTTGTTGCTGTGTCTTTATTTTCTACCATGGATTCCCCATTCGCGTTTACTAAGAGTACTGTTCCACTCCTTATATGTTTCTTATCATTAATATACCTATAAAATCCTTTAGGATCTCTTTTACTGTCTCTTGCAATGCTCACTTCGTATACTTTCTTGGCATTTTTGATAAGAGATTTCGCATGTCCTCTAATTGTGTTATATTGCGTTGGAATATCTGGACAATTGTCCGATTTCTTCAGCTTAGAGAGTTTATTTCTGCGCCGTATTGCTCTTGCAATATCTTGGGAGTACCATTTAAGCTTGCTGTTGGTTTTATATTTCTGTCTTGCATGGGAATGACTGTGACCTGATGGTGCATAAACTGACGCTTAAAACTGGCCCATGATTCCTCTAGGCATGAACCAACAAGGGTGACACTCTTTAATGCGTCGCTCAGCCCATTAAAGCCTGCCCTTTTGAATTTAGGGATAAGAGTACTGGCTTTAGGGAAGTTAGTTTTGATATTGACTTCGAACCTAACCATGTTGTGGTCACAAGTGCCTAGATGTTTTCCACCACGGGTATTAGTTACTAAGAACTCCTGGGATGCAAGAACTAAATCAAGTATATCGGCTCCTCTCGTCGGCTCGGTGACGGTTTGGCAGAGAAAATTGTCTTCGGCAAAGTTGATAAGTCTAGCAGATTCACTTACAACACCTGTGTTAGTTCACCAGTTGATTTCTGGAAGATTAAATTCTCCCAGAATGATCGAGTCTTTATCCTGTATTGCTCGTTGCAAACTCTCGTCCATGACAGGTCAATATTTGCTGGTTGACTAGGGCGTCAATAAACGACATTTATGTAAAGCTTGGAAGATTCTGTGCTCATCTTAACACACAAGTGTTCAACATCAGCAGATGTTGTGGTCTGAATTTCGGTGAGGTTTAGGTAAGATTTTACATACAGTGATGTTCTTCCTTCTCAACCGTCTGTGTCCCTTACAAATAATATCTAATGTGGTAGATTGTACTTACTAATCAGGATAATGAGGGTCAGGTCACGGGGCGCTATTTTCAAACTCTCTCTCTCTTCCCTTTGAATTAACCTTTCCGCAGTTACGGCTTTAAGCTCTGCCTAAAGTTCACTTATATCACTTTTAAACTTCTCTTCCAGGTCACTACAGGTTACGCAAAACTTCTCTTCCAGGTTACACAAGATAAACAATCTTTGTACTGTTCATCTGACCCGTTTTCATAAAATCCATAATAAAACCTCGACCACAGCATGTACTTACATGGGTAGCAAGTAGCTGGTGCCATTGTAATAAGAAAATAGATTACACTGAAAGATCAATAAATGTAATCAAAGTGAAAGAACGTAGGAGAAGCATTTGTCGATGGTAATGCGCTGCAATCAGTTTCATTTTCAGTAGTTTATTCCTTGACAGAGGAATCGGGATCCTAGTGCTGTCACTAGGAACCCCTGTATAGTATTACTAAAAGCATCTGGCAAGTGTCGCGAGTACATATAAATATAACAAAGGGGCTTACTAAAGCCTAAGGAAGTAAGGATATTCCTTCAACACAACATCACTATCATTTACATAATGTCTGGCCAGTATGGGGAGGGTTATCGTGTCTCCGTAAGGGGGTCGTGGAGTGGTGGTCCAGCAGGCGTCACGGAAGCGTTGTGTGTGGGGACATTCTAGAGGGCAGAGTACAAGGGTGCGGCTGTCGGGTCTTTTGCATGATGGACAAGCGCGTTGTTCGGGGAGGTGGAGATGCCAATATCCCAAGCAAAGTCATACCCGATGATGATATGGGCAGCAATCACGTCCCTTTTCCGTGACTCTTTCCCATAGACATGCGAGAGGTCAGGGAGTTTACGGAGGGTATCGTACCAGGTGGGCGTGGACTCCAGGGGTACGGCTTTTTCTTGAGCTTCCTTCTGCTTGCGGCGAATTTGGGTCCTGAGCTGTCGAAGTGTTCGAGGAACAATGTAGTCAGGTGTGGTGGCCTTGTTTCAGCCGGTCTTGGCAAGGCCATCTGCTGCCTCATTCCCCGAGATACCGAAATGACTGGGTATCCATAGGAACGTCACAGGACGGCCTGCATCCTGAAGTGTTGATGTCAGCCCTCGTATTATTAATCTTCTCGATAACTTTGAGGCAGACTTCTCTGGGCGGGTGATGATTGTCAACTGCTGCTACCAGGTAACGAAGTGGCTCATTGTTCAATGCGAAGACTTAAGTCTACTTTCACTTTATATTTTAAGCCCGTGACTTCACTGTCACATAACGAACCTGTGAAAAAAAAAAGAGTAAACAAAATTATATAGATATCTTGGGGCTGCCTGGGTATCAAAACAAGGTTAATCCATCTCATCACTTTTTCAGACTCTCGTTGTCAAGTAGATAGAAAATAAATTCAATATCACGTCGCTCTGTAAACAGTAGCGCTACGAGGGCTACCATCGTTGAGAAAGTAAGGGTCTGTTACAGTATGATGGGAGGAAAGAAGGTTGTTGCGTAACGTGGGAATGTCAGCCACAACACCTTACCTGTTAGCCCTTCATCCATTCCCTCTTCTTAACCCGCATTATCTAATTCTTCTACTAATTAAAGATTTTTTTTTTCGCACTGAATGTAGCAGTCCTGTGATCTCGGTGGCTGGAGGGTTTGGGGCAAGATTGTAGACTGGTGAATCACTGTGGTCACACGAAGATAACTATGCCGTTCCTCCGTCTAAGGTTCTGCTTACATACAGAAACATTCCTCATTATCAGTGTGTCTGAGGCAGCGAGCGGAAGATGAAACAATGTATAGCAACTGATACCAGAAGACATCGCTAACATTACTGTACTTACCTTGGAGGCTTATGAATTTTATGACAGGTCGAAGAGTAAGCACACCTACATATCGAGCTTAGGCAATAAACTTCATGGAAAAAGTGTATTGTGCAAACATAACCATAAATACAGAAATATAAAAACAATCCTTGCCGGAAAAGTCGCAAATATTACCAGGCGATGTATATGAATAATAGCGATGGCAGAAATGTGCTTCTCTTTTTTCATACTTTTTCGCCGTTTCCCTTATAGTGTGGTAACGCCAGGAACAGACGTAGAACAGCCACATCTATATACATACTCTATCTCTTATGTATAATGCACCAATCCAGAGCTCCGTATCCTCAGCCAGATCACTTACAACTTTCCGTGGCCCACCTGACAACACCATTTGCTCTGATTCAGCCAACTGACGCCACGTCGCCCCTTGTATACTAACATCGCTGCAATTCGCTCTGTGTCACGCAAGCCTCGAACCCTCCTGCAAGTTCAGCCCCCAGTAACTCAACGCCTCTTTCGCTCAGTCCTTCCATCTTATCGGTCTCCTCTTCCCCTACTCCATTTCTGACACACATATCTTTCAGGTCAGTCCCTCTTCGCTTCTCTTCACATGTCCAGACCGTATCAGCACTTCCGTAACGCTCTTTCAGTTGCACTCAACCTACTACCACACCTCTCTCATACACTGTCATTCCTTACGCAACAGACATTCCTCACACCATAAATCGCCTTCAGGAATTTAATATCCAACACATCCACTTTCTTCAGTTATTGTGCGTGAACGGTTCACGAAGAGCACCCCTGCAGCACCGGTGGCACCACTATACCATCAAACACAGCCAGCTTTGCCTTCAGAGACGGTGACCTCTCTTTCTACTCACTTGATGCATCAAGCATCTTTGCTCCCTCACTCTTGCCATGATTCACTGTCTCTCTCCTATTATAACTCATAACCTTACATTTTTCATTTCATCTTTCAAACTCAGACACCAACCTCAGAAGTTTCTCACTCGAGTCCGTCGCCAGACCCGTGTCATCTGCAAGCAGACTTCCCCCGCCCCCAGTTTACAGTAAACCCTCTCCTCTCTTCAGGAATTTCGCATTCATATCCTTTACCACCACATCCATATGATTATCAAGCACCTATGGTGACCTCACACATCCTTTGACGCAGACTCACCTTAACATGAAATCCTTTACCCTTCTGCATTACAAGACGCACACATACCTTACTTCCTCGATAAGAATTCCTCACTGCTTCTGGTGCCTTTCTCCCACACCATATCATTGGTAGCACCATCCAGAAGGCAACTTTGTCAACCCTTTAATTCACTTTCTCCAGATTTCTAGATACCACACAAATATTCCAACTCTTTCTTTAATCATTTCCGACAAAAACTTCTTAAAGTAAACACATGCTTCACATATCCCCTGCTACTCCTAAAGTTACATTGTTCCACTCGGATCTGATGCTTTGTGCATGCCACCACTCTCTTAATCACCTGTTATATCCAACAGACTTATTCTTATGTAATCAGAGCATTCACTTTTTTCCCCTTGCCTTAATATGATGGTACAATACAGGCATTTTACTAATCCTCGGATTCCTCACCTTGAGCCATAGATATACTGATAAACCTGACTTACCAATAAGTGACACTGTTATCCCCCTTTATTAAAAGAACAATTATAATCCTATCGATCCAGTCGATTTGTCACACTCCACATCTACCACAATATCATCCAACACATTCAATAATTCTTCACAATATTCGTTCCATCCTCTCTTTATCTCTTTCTTGCCTATTCCCATTAAGCCATTTCTTCTATTGTTCTCTTCACGCTATTCACCCTCCAAAACATTTTTCGTTCTGCCTAAAGTTTGCCGATTCTCTCTCTCTCTCTCTCTCTCTCTCTCTCTCTCTCTCTTTCTCTCTCTCTCTCTCTCTCTTTCTCTCTCGCCCTCTCGACCTCCCGCCGCTTTTACTTATACATCTTCCTGTCACTCGCACTCCTTCCCATCTGGTAGTGTCCATACACCTCTCTTATTCTACTTCATTAGCAACCTCTAATATGGTACCCTAACTTCTAAGATATGATAATCCTTACAGGGTACTGTTTTCCCGGGTTCTTTATTTCATATTAGTATCATTTGACATGACAAAAAATTCCCGAGCAAGTCCTTTCCTAAAGCATCACATCATGCATGTAACCTTTCAAAAAATTTCTTAAACAAAAATATAGATTCTTTTTCTCTTTACAATGAATTCCTCTTGTCTTCGCCATGTTTATTAATGAACTTTTTCACAAAGCGTGCGTTTGCAATACTCGCATCTGCTGATGCATGTTATCCATGTATTCTTCCACTAATTATTTACCTTATCTCCTGGTTTGTGATATATTTATCTTTTTCAATCATCCACCACACAGAACTCCTCCCCTGGTACTTCATCTACCCAAACTTTTCTTTACGCTCTCTCCACAACGTGTCGCGCTTAAAATTTGCAAATGATAATCATTTGGAGCTAACTTACTTGCAATTAAGCATTTTCTCCAACCATTCTTCTTCCATTTACATTTCCACCTCTCTCTCTCATGACCATCAGTATCACCACCCAAACATGGCCTCACATGCTTTACTCGGTTTCATTCAGAACTTTCAAGCCCTTTCACTCTTATCACAGACAAACCTAAAATGTCTACCATTTTTTCTTTCCTTATGTGACTACAGCTTCCACGCCTATACTCATCATTTGTTCCCCTGACAGTCAACTCACTTATTTGAACCAGAATGTCTTGTCGAAAGCGGTTGTAGAAATGCTGTTTTCGTTTGGAGTCACAATGTGTTCCGGAAAAGTTAAACGACCTGGAAGGTTGAGGAAAAATATGGGATGGTAAGACAAAAGCAATATAAAAAAAGGCACGGAAAAGCAGCGGGTTAAACCATACAAGTAACGGCAAAATGTACAGGGTTGGATATAGGCCGGGTATGATAGGTAGGACAAAATGGTGGAGTAGAGACAGTGGTGACGTCAGTAGAGGTACAAGAGACGATTTGGGAAGAAAAATCAAAGACGGGAGAGTGAGATACGAGGACGGTGATGATGATGACATTAACAGGAATAAATGGATGACGTTAACCCTTCGTGGCAGTAAAAGGAGTCAGTGGTATTGGAAAGGTGGCATAAAAGAGGTAAGGAAAGATATAGTGATGATGGAAGGTCATAGAGAGGGAGAATGAAAACCCTGCCGAAGAGGAAGGCAGCATTGTGGGGAGAAAGTTACGAGACAGTAAGGATGGAGATGTGATAATGAGGGAGAGAGAAAAGACTGATTTCTGGAAGGAGGCGGAAAGGTGGAAACACACGAGACAGTGATGATGGCGGAGTTAGTGTTTTCCGTGCCAGTAGAGAAACATCATCATGGAAAGAGACACGAGTGGCAGATGCTGGTGGTGGTGGCTTCCCTGACAGTCAGGCCACAGCGTTTCAGTCAGCAGGTGACTGGTAGGGTCACGTCTTGTGTTATTTTCCGTCAATCATGGCAACGCAAGAGTCACCCGGGCACCAGCTGGTTCACGTTCTGCGTCATTTTGATCAAACTGGGTAACGCTAGCGACAGGTGGTCACCACTTGGATCACATGTGGCGTTGTCTTGGTTAAATGTGAAACTGTAAGGGACAGCCTGGTACCAGATACCAGCACTCACCAGGGAAGTGTGCATACCCTGTCTGCTGCTGGAGCACCTTTTCTCCTCAATTACGATGTTTGAAGAAGTTGATGGTATTTGGGGAAGATGACTGTGGTTAAATTTATATCACGTTCAATATCAATCAGTTACTGGGAGATTTATAAGTAGTTACGATTACTTACGAAGAGACATCGCTCAATGGCTTGGCTAACGCGTGGCGTTCAACTCAGGAAAATCTAGAGTTATGAAGATCAAGTCGTGTCAGTTCCATGTTGTCAGGAGTGATGTCTGAGAAGGAGAGACCATGTTTATGTACTGAAAGCCAACAGCCGAGGGGTGGCTGAGGCAGAAAAAATAGACAGCAAATTGGGCCAAAGGAGTGAAACTGGACAGCCATTGATATATTGATCAACAACGCCTCCCAATAACCAAGCGGTTAGCAAAGATGATACCTAACTGGTCAGTGGCTTTCTGCTAATACCAATGTGGCAGAGAAAAAAGATATTGCCTTTCTCGTTACCGTATTAACCCACTGATTAAAAGAGCAGTAAAGATGTTGGAGAGGGCATTATTATGTCCTGTGGTGCACCACTGCTCTCGTCAATCTAACCTTTACATAACTGCTTCTCCCTTGAATTCCGCGGCATCTGCACACACCTTACATAAAGATATTCATCCTTTGCTTCATCAAAACGGCATCCTTCTCAGCCAACGTCCATTCCTCCCTGCAATGTGAGAGTTCCCGTCCGTACATTCCTGGCGCGCCACCGAGTAATTTACGCACCTTCAACTGTCTGTGCCGAGTATCTGCTTTGCCGCGCAGCATTTCAGAGCCGTTTAATCCCCCAGTTATGAGATATAAAGCGGAGACAAACAGCCTGATTAGCGGGTTTAGTTTAGGCTTACACGCTGGAGACAAGGCCACAAGGCAATGGGTGACCGGCTTAAAGTTGACCGTCGCTCACATGTAATGTGATAATTGAAAAGCGGCAAAAACTATGAAGACGTGTGCGAAAATTTTCTGAACGTCGAAACCCATGAAGTTTGTGTGTATTTATGTGTGTTTCTTGTTGT
>JAYMFT010220044.1:0-11365 GCA_038088735.1 Panulirus argus | reverse complement strand
TATATATATATATATATATATATATATATATATATATATATATATATATATATATATATATTTATATATATATTTATGTATATTTATATATATATATATATTTATATATATAGTCTCATCATTTAGCTTACTTCACTCGTACACTGCTTTATTACTGTAGAAGCAATACAAATATATCCAGCTTATTTCATTCATACACCACTCTGCTATTGTAGAAACACTTCTCGTCTCTCCTGCATTTATGCACCACTCTTGTTACTATAGAAGCACTTCATATCTATCCTAATGTTACTGTAGAAGCACTTCTCATCTATATGAATGATACTGGAGAAGCACTTCACATCTATCCTGGTATTATTACCTATTTTTACAATATGGGAAGGTGTTCTACACTCATAGGGCCCACCTTATAAAGTTTCTCTGCTACCACCAACTCTATAACTTTTGTATACAGTCAGCATTCACAGTTTTATCATTTAGTCCATTTATCCACTATTCTGCAACTAGATTCTAGCTTAATCTCTTATTATGGCCTTTAGTTGCCTCATCTTTGCTCCTTACAAAGAACTGTTCACTAGTAACATTGGCAATCTGGTCTAGAAACTTGAGGGATGTGTTCAAGTTTCCCCTTCCATATCATGTTTCATGATTTGCAAATTCATGGCCTCTAACCTCTGCTGTCTTTGATGCTCTCTTCTGGGCATTACCCATTTCTTTGTTGTGCTTCTTTAGGTGTGGCACCCAAACTCAAGAAGCATGCTCTAGTTTCAGTTTGATATACAATTTGGTTACATTTATGTCATCTGATTTTGCCATAGTTTGCTGTTGGTTGAAAAGGTTTTGTCTAACTCTCCTCCTCCGTGTTGATATGCTCTCACAGTTCGTGGAACAGACTGGCCCTGAAGAGAAAGGTGAGTTTTGAAGAATGAGAAACTTTCTTGCTAGGACAGTGTCTCATGGGAATTTTCTAGTTGCTGTCTCATGCTTTAACTTCTTTCTCTAAATGCTAACCAGTGTTAACTGCTATCAGGGTAATATGCATGTTCTGAGAATTGTAAGGCACCCAGTGTGATCAGTGAGTTATCTAACAGAATAATGTCATTGCTAAGTGGAGGTTGCTGATTGGCAGTGGGGGATCTGAAATGAAGTGAAGGCCACCACTTGTGAAGGGTGGTCAGTAAAGAGTGAGAGGCATAATTCTAACCAGAAGGTGGGGTTTAGAAATGTCTACCTTAGAAATTGTAAAGAATCTCTCACAACTTGCAGGACACTGCCTTAGAGAAAAACACTTTTTTTATAATTCATGTTTTTACTTAGTTTTATTAGAATATCTTATACATATTAGATCGTTTTTGAATGAGTTACATATGTGACCAGCCATTGGTTAACAAATTTTGCCTAAGGGCTTATGAATAGCTCTAGCAAATTCATATAATTGTATCATCATTAATCGTATGAGATGAAATTTTTTTACTTTTAGGTTTTCAAGATGAAACAGGATCAAATAGGAGGTTCAGCATAGGAATAGCCAATTGCTATCATGTTTTAAAAAGAATTACAGTTTACAGGTTGAACCTCTGTAATTCGGCAACCTTGAGACCTGGCCATTACTGAACCATGGAAAATGCCAGGAAACAGAAATTGACCTCTTAGGGAACCCCCATGTAAGCATATGCCTGACCCTTAGTCATGCCAGCTCATTCCAAAAACATGTTGCTGTGTTATCAAAGGTAGAATAGAGCTTAAAACACAAAATGAAACAACAAATAATGCTCCCAAACAAGGTTTTTATTGTTGCATCAGATTATATCAGAAGTTCATCAGGGTCTTCATGGTCAGCAGATACTTGCATATCAGGGGCAGAGGAGGTGCAGGGAAGTGGATTTTCTATGCTAGAAGGAGCCTTGTCAGTGTTATTAATGACCTTCTTCAACCACTGGTCCAATGTAGCTTGCTACTAGTACTTTCTTTTCCTTAATTAATTTTCTTTGAATCAAATAAACAGACTTAATTTCTTGTTTTGTTATAAAGTCCCTTTGCTCCAGTCCTGCAATTAAATCTTTCGTCATCTGGATACATTTATCTCTAGAGATTCTTTCTTCCACTTCCTCGTTTTCCTCTACACTTTCTTCATGATGATCTTGTTCTTCTCACCCTGCTGAACCATCTCCACGATTTCTTGATCAGTTGGCTGATAAACAACAGGCTCATTGTTATGAATGTTCATTCATTCCTCTAGGTTTATCTCTGTAATTTCTTTGGTTATTGCAAGACAATTTTGGGTAGTCATACTCCCAGCATATGTGACCAATTCTTGGATCAATATCTTTTCACTTGAAACTCTAAATCCAGAGAAGTCAGGTTCATTCCTTTCCTCAACCTGAAATATTATGCTTGGCCACTGTTTGTGCCGGCCACCTTGCAGTGTACTTTTCTCAACTTTATTCCAAGCACAAGCTAGTGACCATGCCATATCCTTTAAGTTAAATTCCTTCATGAAATCTCCAGGAAGCTTCCCATTGTTCAGTGCAACAAGGAAATGGTGCATGAACTCTGATCTGTATCTATTTTCAATGAATGTAATATACACTGGTTGCAGGGCTGAATCAGAGAGGTGCAGTTAGGAGGGAAGTATAGACCAAAAACATTGTCTTTTATTAAAAGTTCTTCTTTGGGGTGTGCCAAACAATTATCTAGAATCAAAAATATTTTTCACTTTGGATTGAGGCCAACAGAGTTAGTATGCATTAGCTTCACGCAAAAAGTAATTTTCATACCATTCAAGGAAAAGTTGAGTTGTCATCCACCCTTTTTCAGTACCACAGTAGATAAGTGGAAGATTGTTCACTTCTTTAAAGGCCCTCAGGTGATCACTCTTACCAATTACCATCAGCTTGGTTTTATGTGATCCTAGAGCATTGCTGCAGCCAAGAATTGTTACCCTATCTTTGGAATCCATACCCCCAGATGGAGACTCCTCAATATCTTGGGCAAGAGTGTTTTATGGCATACATCGCCTATACAGGGCAGATTCGTCAGCATTATAAACTCTTTCTGGGGCTAAGTTTTCTGCTGCCACTAACTGCAAATTCATCCACAAACTTTGTCGCAACTTTTGTGTCAGCACTATGCATTTCACTGCACACACTATGTACTGAAATTCCATGTCTCCACTGAAACTTGTGTAACCATCCTTGCAAATATTCATAGTCGTAGTCTAACTTTAGTTTTCTATGAAAAACTTTGGCCTGCACGCAAAGCATCTCCCCAGAAATGCTTACACCTTCATTATGTTGGAGCTTAAACAACTTTATAAGTACACTGTCTAATTCTGTACTCCTGGCAACCTTCAAAGTTTCCTGAAACTTTAAACTTTTCTGGCTTTCATTTTCAGGAAAAAATTGAAAATCTGCTCCTTTTGCTTCATTAAGTCATATACAGTTAACGAGCCAATCCCACAGTACTCACACAGTCTTCACCAAAGTTCCTTTATCTAATTTTCTCAGTAACTCCACCTTTTCAATCATAGATGATGATAAATGCTTATGCTTATTAGCACTAACACCTTCTTCTGCACCTCTTGGTTTCTTGGATGACATCCTGAAGGGCTAAAATACAGCTGAATGTTGAAAATTAACAGTACTGTTATTTAGTTCAGCCATAGTGTAAACAGATTTTGATGCCTTAGCACTGCTAACTTGCTAACAGCACCACCCTGGTGGCAGATCCACAAACTAATGATGGCAGATTCAAAACGTGCTGAATCATGGGATTTGCCAAACCACAGAGTGCCGAATTAGAGAGGGACAACTGTATTTGTTATGGCTTTAGGTTCTGAAATGTGATTACCCTGATGTCTGAATGACTGCCCTGATAAAAACGTAGACAGTATATGTATTTTGCTTGAGCACCAAAATCAACCTAAGCACTGATAGATGATTTCTTTAACGTTTTTGTTACTTTCAACATTTGATTTGACAGAATCAACAAACTGCTGATGAAGGACCTCATGTGGAACGAGTCTGCATTGCTGGTCTGCAGGTGCGGTTCTCTTTCTCACCACGTGGCACTGTCCTTGGAAATCGTGGTGGCCAGAATGATGTACTTGAGTGGTTTCTGACATCACTTGGAGCAACTTTAACTGAGGTAAGGACAACTTTAAGGTGAACTTTAGATGATTCTCTTTATTCAGGTGAAACAGTATATGATTACAGTTGTAGATATTAGAAGTTAGATTTTATTTCAAACTATTTTAAGTATACATTATTTTAATTTTTGTAACTACTTTCCACTTGGTGTAGGGAATCATTACCCTATTTTGCATATACCTGTTATGGAAATTTTAAATTGTTACAAATATTAGGCAAAAGATTTGAAAAATTAAAGATTTTGTGTAAATAAAGTAAATCTGTATGCATGTTTTTATATCATTCCACAAGTCCAGTAATGCTGTCAGACAGAAAGAGTGATTGCATGCTTTTTCTGAATCAGTAATAAGTTAAAGCACTCCCCCTTTTGCAGCATTTTTTTCAACTAGCATTTTTGTTGGTCTGAATCTTACTTTGGAAGTCTAGAAATCCCCTTCATTCTTCCTTTGGTGTATATGTTGAGGTTGTAATCCACTATGTTATTGTTCAAACATACACTTCACCACATGCTGTCAAGATGCAAATTCACCTGTAAGATTTAAATTAATTTCTAACTTCATTTGTTCATACAGCGAAGTGCCACTGAATTCTTGGTACTTCATCACACTGCAGGATCATTCAGTACTTAGCATGAATATGCATATAAGTTGTGATTTCACATCCACCAGCAATTTCCTTTTCTTTTTTGTATTTTCTTCCAAGCCATATATCATGATATATATTGCATTCCTACCCAATTTCAAATAGAGACACTCTGTAATGTTATTGGCTCCTTAGGAAAAAGAAAAAGTAAAATTACCTGCATCTATATTTCATCATTGATATTACAATCTCACGAAAGATCAAAGAGAAAGACTCTGTAAAGTGTTGTCTTCTAATTAGGAAAAAGAAAATAAGTTTAATCACCCCCTACCCCTGCAAGTGCATATCCTTATCTTTTGCATTTACAGATATTTCTGTTAATATTAAACTAATCAGCAGCCCTATATTTTTTCATCACATGCATCATTAGTATAGTTAGGCAAGTTAAAAAGGATACATTTAAGAATTCTTGGTAACTTTTCAAATTGTTAATTTAAACAGTAGCTTCCCTTCTGATCCACGGGAAATGAAACATGATAAGTTCCCAAGTGCACTTTTGTGTAATGATCATATCATCAGAGAAGATACATGAGAGAGAAATATAAGTCATTTGGTATACAAGGCAGAGATGTAGCTATGATGCCATTTTGATATACAGTGGCTACCCAAATGGAGGTTGGGTGCATTCAAGCCTGGCAACAAGTGTATCATAAAATTTATCATGAGGACAAGAAAGAGAATTTACAAATTTTGTCTACAATAAAGCTATCCAATTTGTATAGACCTTCACTTAGATTAATATTACAATTCTTAGTGTATTTGATAATAGAAGATTCAATGATATTTCTCATAATAAAGGAGTTAGAGTTGATAACTGAGAGAGCATTATTCCAGTCAATACAATGATCATAATTTTTAACATGATTAAACAAGGCATTTGATTCTTGTCCTGTTCTTTTACTATTTTCATGTTGCTTAAGTGTAACAGAAAATCTTTACCAGTCTGCCCAACATAAAACATATCACAGTTTTTACATGGTACTCAGTACACACATCCTGCAGAACTTTCACGTGAGTTCCTGATTAAGATATTCTTTATATAGGCTGAAACTCTGTAATCTGGCATCCTTGGGACCTGGCCACTGCTGGACCTCAGAAAATGCAAGAAAACAGAAATTGACCTCTAAAGGAACCACCTAAGTAGACATATGCCCAACTCCTAGTCTTGCCAGCTCATTGCACATACATATTGCTGTGTTATCAAAGACAGAATAGAGCTTAAAGCACAAAATAATATAACCAATAATGCTTCCAAACAAGGTTCTACTTTGGGGTGTGCCGAACAATTATATAAAATCAAAAATATTTTACACTTTGGATCGAGGCCAACAGAGTTAATCCACGTCCACACTAATGGGCACTTTCAGACGGGCTGTGCCCTCACCGGTTAAAGTCTGTCAGGTATGCTTGTGTTGTTGTCCACACTGTTAAGGTGGTTGGGCAGTCGAGTCGTACAGTAGCCAGTTGGTGGTCAGCAGGCCACGAGTGCGGTATCACCAAATGCAGCAGAGTTGAAAGCAAGATATAATGCTTTAGTATTGATGTTGCTGAAGGCAACATTTGCATAAAAGGATTTAAGCAACATGGGAAACAATGTAAAATTATTACTTAAAGGGAAAACTAAAAGGTTCTTGGTGTCAAAGTGAGGTTTGAGTTTAACTTCATAACATTATTTCTCTGCCAACTTAAGGGATTTATCAATGAAAGATCTAGGAAGCTTGCATTAAATCCAGTAGAATATATCTTCTCAAACTCATCATCAATAAACTCTGGACTGCACATTTACAATACCTTAAGGAACATGGACTGGAATGATATTGATTTAACTCTGTCATGTTGAGCTGAGTAATAATGAATTTATGAGCATACATTGGCAGGTTTTCTATATATGCTAAACTTAAACATGTTTTCATCCCTATGGATCATGCAGTCTTAAGATAGTAACATACCATTATTTTCAGTTTCTACAGTAAAGTTGATGGAAGGTACTAAATTGTTAAGTAAAGGGAGGAATGTTTGCAAATTTTCATTTGTTGGCCAAACACAAAGAATATCACCTACATACCTAAACCAAATTGCATTAGAGGGTAAAATATCCTTTAGTAACTTAATTCAAAAAATTCCATAGAAGGATTACTTAATACTGGTGGAAGAGGGTTCCCCATTGCCATGCCAATTTTCTGAGCATAATATTCTCCAGTAAACTGAAATACACAGTCTTTTATACACAAATCACTTCATTAATAACAGACATTGAAACAGGTAAATGAATTTTATCCAAAACAGCAGCTAAATATTCTAAGGTCATCAATTGGAACTTTTATGAATAGAGATGAAACATCAAAACTAACCAGTTTGAAATCAAAATCAACATTGCTACCATCAAGCTTGTTAACTATATCTACATTGTTCATATTAGAATTTGACATCTTACCCACTAATGGGCTTAGCAAGGACACTAACCACTTTGACAGTTTATATGTGATGGAGCCCACTGAACCCACTATGGGTCTTGCTGGAAAATTTGTTTTATGTGTTTTGATAAGTCCATACATATATGGCAATGAAAGGGACAATGATGAAAAACTTTCGATATGAGAATCATTACCTTTCAATTACCTTTTCAGTTATTTATTGAAATGATAATTAACTGCTACTAGGAGATTCCTTCAACTGGTTATTGGTGTGTGTGTTTAAAACAGTATGTGCATGTGTGTGTGGGCAGTATTGGGAAAGGGAACTTTATAGTGACCCAAATTGACCTGGCCTACCCTAGTCCCCACCTGCCTTTTTCCCAACCCTGCTTGGGAGTTTGTCTGCACCTTCCCTAGTGTGTCTTTGCTCCTGCTTGCTTTGATCCCAACTGGCAGCAGCTGACATATCCTATCATATCCCCTCTCCTTCTCCCAACCCTAGACTACTTAGGAAATTTCCACTACCTGCCCTTTTGTGATCTTCTTCTGAACCGCTAAACATGTTCCTTATACTCCTGGTACCACCTATACATCTTCTAAGTATTTGACTAATCTACATTCATCAGAAAAGAGCTTAATGTTCTTGTCTAAAATTCGGCCAAGGTGGGCTTTCCTTGTTCCATTCAAATGTAGACCGTTTCTGGCATTTAATCTTCTATCATGAATAAGATGATCCCATAAATCTATGTAGAAGACTTCATCCTCCTTCTTACAGAGAGCATCAGCTCTGCTGTTAATTCCCAGCATTCTACTGAGGGTACAGGAGTTGACATCATATTCAGGGAGCAATCCTGATGCAACTAGAAAAAAATCATCTTAGTTGTAGGTATGAATATGCAGTTTTAAGAAGTTGGAGGAAGAAGACTTTTGGTTTTAGTAATTCTCTAGCTTTTGGAGAAACAGGTTTGGAGCTTAACCCTTGTGTATTTGGCTTTAGTTAGGTTAGGAAGTTTAGGAACCTAAATGTGGTATAGAACGGACTACCCATTCTATGAGGCCAAATAGATAGCAGGCAGAAAATATTTGTATTTAGTTATGAATGTGTAAGTTCTAGAATTTTTAGGGTGGAGTGTAAGACTGAGGGGGACAAGTAGATCTACACATAATTACTTATTTGCAATGAGGAGGACAAATATGTCTGTGTGAAATTACCTATTTGCAATCAGGGAGTTTGATGCTCACATGGTCCCATCTCTTGCTTATGTATGTATACTCTTCTAAGTTTAGAAACAAAAGTGACTAGGGCTGAGATTAGATTTTTTGAGGAGTAATTAATCTTAAAGTGGAAAGAAAAATACTTATGCTAGGGTACATGAATGCAAAAGTCAGAAATAAAAATGTGAAAGATAATATTATGGGAGGATAAGGAGTATGAGGCTTGATTGAAATTGATGTGTTTTTGGTTGATGTTTGTGCTGAGAGATATGTTCCTGGTAGATACCCATTTTGAACATAAGTTAAATCATAGATATACATAGGGAGGAGGGGAGGTAGGGAAAGAACAAAATACATTGACTGATAATATATGTAATAGATGAAAGAAACAGGAAGTGTTTGATAAGTGGTGGTAAGGAAATGTTGTTGAGTTCATATCATTATATGGTATTAGTAAGAATGAAGATTATATCAAGATGCATACATTAATGAGGGAGGAAGGGGGGATGGAAAGATGAAGGTAGTAGTGAAGAGATTAAACAATCAAGAAACAAGATTGTAACTCTGAAACAAGATTGTAACTCTAGAAAAAGATAAAATGTGAAGAGATTAAACAATCAAGAAACAAGATTGTAACTCTAGAAAAAGATAAAATGACAGAGGTATGGCAGAGTGGAGACATAGATGAGCTTTATGTGGAGTGTTTTGTAGGCAGTAGAGGATATGGATGACAAGAAAGTGAAAAGGAATGGAGGGAAAGGTAGCTGTATGTGGATGAATGTAGAGATAAAGAAAGGCATGTATGAAGACTTTACAGAAAAATTTTCCATGGGAAGCTAGAGAGAGGATGAAGCAGGAGTGTAATTATTGTAAGAAACAAGCAAAGTGGATGTTGAGGGGTGGAAATTAGAAGAACGGAGGAAGACTGGAAGAATGTTGAGTAAAAAATGTTTAAAGAATGAGGACTTATATATTGGAAAAAGGTACAAAAGAAAAAAAATGAATGAATGATAAGTGGTAGAAGGGAAAGAATTAGAAGTGTAGGAAGAAACCAATTGAACAAAATAGGTGAGGTGTTTAATAAGTGGAGTGGAAATGGTGATATCACACATAGGGATAGGGAGTGGTAGGGTGAAAATTCCAGCACAGGGTTCTGGTCTCACCACCCACCCTAACTGCTGTGAGTGAGTCTAGTGCTGGTCTCATTGTCCACTCCAATATTGTCCTTGAAATAGATAAATGAAATTATAAGGTCAAAAATGGGAAAAACTAAAGAAAATGAGATAAAAACAGGAATGGTAAGGGTGGTGATAAAATGGGAGAATGGATGCATAGAATAGATGTGAGGTCATTGAAAAGTGGGAGGGTGTAAACTGATTGGACAGGAATAGTGATAAGACCTTTGTATAAAGGAAAGGTTGGTAAGGATGACTGTAGAAACTGTAGAGAAATTAGCTTACTGAGCATTGTAAGGAAGGTATAATGGAGAATTATTATTGAATGGGTACAGATTAAGTAAAAAAGAGGGGATGAGGTGAGCCCTTAATCACAGGGTGACTTTGTAAATTTCACTCTTGATAATGATGAAAAACACTAAAAATTTTATATTTTCCTAAAAGATGAAAGAAATACATGTAAAAGTAAAGGATCTGTACAAAAAAAGTAAGCTAAAATAAGATGACCATAGTATAGTATTAAAGTTTAAATGTAAACCTCCCAGTGGGGGATGATGGAAGGGGGTGCGATGAAGGTGAAGGTAGAATGGGGTGAGCCTCTAGTGCAAATTCAGTAATGACTGTTATTATTATTAATGAAAGAAATACATGTAAATGTAAAGGGTACAGAGAAAAAAGTGAGCTAATAAATGGGTTAAGGTGAACAGTGGAGTGCCACAGGGTTCTTCTCTGGGACCATAACTCTTCTTGATCAATGTAAATGATGCCTTAAATATAAAATCCTACCTGAATATGTTTACAGATGCAGGAAAGCTCATGAGTGAAGTGAAAAGCAAGGAAAATTGCATTATCTTACAAGGGGTCCTAAACAGACTTTAAAATTGGTCTGAAACATGATTGATAAAATTGATCTCAAGGAAATGTAAGGAAATAAGGGTGGGACAAAGTAAAAGAAGGCCTCAATATGATTATTATCTAGCAGTTTATAAGATTCAGGATTCTGTGTGTAAGTAGGACTTGGGAGTTGACATCATCTTTAACTTATTACTAGAGTCCCATATTAGGAGAATAGATGAGACACACTGGCTAAATGACTGTCTATATCTCTAATGTCCATTCCCTCCAAGAACTCCCATCAAGGGGTTGGCCATGGCAGAAGAGTCTCCACATATCCCTGTCCTCCCTCGCATACACCATTCCACCTGATCTTCTCCCTTTCTATCCTTACAATAATCTTCCACTCTATTTCTCACATCACAGGTGATCTTCCTCTCACACCAACCCACTTAATCATACTGTACTATCATGCACTCTCCTTGTAAACTCCACATTTTGCATTCTTTCCACATGGCCAACCACCTCCGCCACTCCACACTTCATTCCCTCTGCATTCCTTGATACCAAATCTCTCATACACTCCCCCATTTCATTCTTAATTCCATCTTCTCATACTCCACACTCCTCTCAAGCAACTCATTTCCACAGCCTGGATTCTTGACCTCTGTGACTCATTCCATGTCCATGTCTTGGCTGGATAGTTAAGGGCTGGGAGGACTTTGCTGTCCCTTAATCCTTTCTTCACTTCGTTACTTACACTTTATTTTCCCATGTTAACTGAGATGGCACGGGCAGCTGAGGACGCAGTCAAGGCCATCTCATTAATGCTTTATATATATATATGTATATATATTGTCCCTGGGGATAGGGGAGAAGTAACACTTCCCACATATTCCCTGTGTGTCGTAAAAGGCGACTGAAAGGGTAGGGAGAG
>JAYMFT010220043.1:0-25190 GCA_038088735.1 Panulirus argus | reverse complement strand
CTCCTTCCTTGTAAGTATCGTCCAAATGCCTCTCTTTTCTCTTTCACTAACAACTTTACTTCTTCATCCCACCACTCCACAACCCTTCCTAATCCGCCCACCTCCCACCTTTTTCATGCCACATGCATCTTTTGCACATTCCATCACTGCCTCCCTGAATACATAAATAATTAATATAATTTTTTTATACATATTTGCCATTTCTTGTATTAGCGAGGTAGCGTCAAGAACAGAGGACTGAGCCTTAAATGGAAAATCCTCACTTGGCCCCCTTCTCTCTGTCCATTCTTTTGGGGAAAAAAAGAAAAAACATATTATTATTATTATTATTATTATACTTGATTGCTGTTTCCCATGTCAGGGAGGAATATAACATGCAATTACTGTGTTAATAACACAACTTATTAGTCTATATTTCTGATGCCCATTCCCTTCTGGAACTCTCTCAAGGTTTGCCATGCCAAAAGAGTCTCCATAACTGGTGAATTCCAATGCTGGCTGTTAAATTTTAATGCCTCACCCATAACAGGCCACTGGCAGAGGGCAACTCTAGTGCAGTGTTTTCAAAGGCTTCTACCTAAAGTTCCTCTTGACTACTGCTACCTTATGTTCCTGCCTAATGCTGCAATCTACTATTTGTACCTAATTTTCCTACCTACTGCTTTTGACAGTTACTCCTACCAATTTGCCAAAAGGCAGGGCTAGCACATAGTGCTCGCTTCTGGAAAGTCTAGTTATGAAGAATGAGATGTATGAGTTAAGTGTTGTCAACAGTTAAGTGTATCAAGGAGAGATTGTATGTGTTATGGACAAAATATCAGCAGTTCACTGACAGCATGTTGCCCCCGTAATATCCCATTTCTCCAATTCACTCCTTCCTGTGCACACCATTCACCGTCCTGCATGTTCAGACCCTGGTCACTTAAGATCTTTTTGACTCCATCCTTTTTGTCCCCTCCACTTCTGACACACATGCAGTATATCCTCATGATCAATCTTTTCTCACTCATTCTCTCCATATTCCTAAACCATTTCAGCACTCCATCTTCAGCTCTCTCAAACCACTTTATATGACATATTGTCCTCAAACATTTCATTCCTAACAAATCTATCCTCCTCTGTGCATTCTCATCTATAGCCTGTGACTCACATCCATACAACATCGATGGGACTACTATACCATTAAACATAACCATTTTCACCCACCCAGATAACAATATACAATATAGACTTCTGCCCAAAAAAGTCCATATCTTTCCCTGTCAGTGAAATCTTTTGCAGTAAAAGGAAACTTTTTTGAAAGATGTAGATTAAATCCAAATGTCATGGACAGGGGAATTTAATTAATTTGGATGTCCGGTATTAAATATGGCAGCAAAAGGGTTAAGACATGATCAGACTGATTTCACCCATAACAATGGATACAAATTCTAGAGTATGCACTTTTCTTTGAGGCAAAGTGCACTTTTTGACTGGATTGTCAACTTGTGGAATGACATAATATTAATAACAGCTGTTCAGAGCAACACCATAATTACATTAAAAGAAAGTCTAAACAAAAAGCTCAGTTCAAATCCATGACATGTTATTCTGCTTCTTGGTTTAAGTTTTCAGGTATTTCTCCGAACTACATATGTTTACATTCATGCTCTCTGTGCTCATAGTTTCTGATTTTTCCTGCTACCTTAACCTTTGACCTGAAAAGGACCAAATGTTCTGCTGTTTGCTTTCCTTAAAACATCTTTATCTCTGAAAGACTTTATTGAAAAATGTGAAAAGAACACAAAGCATCAAATATTTATTCAAAAAATATTTCAAACAATCTTTCAAGTAATGACTATACTAAGATAGAAAGAAACATAAGTAGTGACTATACTAAGACAGAGAGAAACATTAAGAATGAGTGATAAGCAGAAATGATGAGGATCTTATAAATTAACACCATTCCAATTTCTATGGGGCAGAAGAAACACGTGCACACATGCACCTTTCGTGGGAATTATTATTGCTAAACTGGAGTTCCCAAACCTGCACGCTGGCAAATGGCAAGGATGTCTAATTCCCTGGGGTATTTTGCTACCCTTATGGAACCAGTGAGATAAAGGGATGTTGATATAAATCCAAGCTCACAGTCACATCACATCCTAGGGCTATGCAGCTAATAAAACATATATTTTGACATGGAGAACTAGAAAGCTGATGATTCCATTTGATTTTCCAAATTATCTTCCACTCTTTTATTTTTGGTTTTCTTGGTATTTTCATTCCTAAAGGAGGAAACATCCATCTGTAATGTAAGAAAAATGATTACAATAAATATATAAGCCTGAAAACATATTACAGAATTTTTGTATTTAGCATAATGTGTATAGGGCTGCTTATAAAATGCTAATTCATGAGAAACCATTAGGTAGAAAAAAAATATACTCTTTCATATCTGCTTAGCATTTCCTGTGTTAACAAGTTAGAGCAGGAACAAATGAAGAAAGGCCTCATTTGCTCTCACCTATTCTTTAGCTGTCATGTATCATGCACAGCCCCCAATCCACAACCAGACCCCACAGACCTTTCTATTGTTTTCTGTCTGTTCTTTTGCCCTGGTTTAGTCCACTGACAGCATGCCACCCCCTATATTCCCCATCACTCCAGTTCACTTTATCCCATGTGTGCCTTTTACCCTTGAACATGTTCAGGCCAATAGCTCTCAAAATCTTTTTCACCCCGTCCTTCCATCTCTAATTTGGTCTGTCCCTTCTTGTCTCCTCCAATTCTGACATTTATATCCTCTTTGTGAATCTCTCCACACTCATTTTCTCAGTAAGTCCAAACCATTTCACCAAAACCTTTTCATCACTCAACCACGATTGTTATTGCTACATCCTCACCTATCACTCACCCTACAATTCATTTCCACTTCCATGGTTCCATTTGCTGCCATGTTGACTACCAGATATCTAAAGCACTCCACTTCTTCCAAAACTTCTCCATTCAAACTCACATCCCAATTAAACTGTTCTGCATTGCTTTTATTTACAATTACTCCCAGACACCATCTTCTGTGTTTCTCCCTTGAATCTACCATCATTGCTGTGTACTCAGCAAAAAATGGCTTACTTCCCAGGCCCCCTCAACCCCTAGAATGCACACTCACCCCTCTTTCTAAGACCTTTACATTTACCTCCCTCACCACCTTACCCATAAAAAGATCAAACAGCAATGGTGGCATCACATGCCCCTGCCACAGACCTATTTTCACCTCGAACTGTTCACCCTCCTCTAGCTACTTACACACACACACACCTTACACACTTAATAAATCTTGGCTCTGCTTCTAGTAGCTTTCCTCCTACACCAGACTTTTGTAACACCTTCCACAAGGCACCTCTATAAACCTTATCATATGCTTTGTCTAGGTCCATAAATGCAACACACAAATCCCTCTGTTTATCTAAGTATTACTCACACACAAATTCTTTACAGCAACACCTGATCCACACATCCTCAACCACTCCTGAAACCACTTTGTTTCTTCCCTTTCTGATGCTCTGTACATGTCTTCACTCTCTTGAATACCACGCTCCCATACAACTTACCAGGTACATTTGACAAACAACAAAAAATATATACATATATACGAATATATATGTAATTAATATTATTCTAATCATCTAACTCAAAGGACTCATTCTCTAGGAGCTCCTGCACCTTCAAGGCTGCTCTATAATCCAAACCTTTCATTTGCAGTGTAACCACAAGCAAGTGGAATCTAACAATGCCTAAGTACCCCAGACAAATCACTTGCCCTGGTCCAGTCCATTGGCAGTACATCAACCCCAGTATACCACATTGTTCCAATTTACTCTATCCCATACATGCCTTTCTCCCTCCTGCATATTCAGGCCCCGATCACTCAAAATCTTTTTCAATCCATCCTTCCATTTCCAATTTAGTCTGCTTCTGCTCATTCCCTTCACTTCTGACACATATATCCTCTTTTGTCAACTTTTCCTCACTCATTCTCTCCATATGTACAAACCATTTAACACACCCTCTTCTGCGCTCTAAACCACACTCCTTTTATTTCTACACATCTCTCTTACCTTTTCATTACTTACTTAATCAAACCACCTACCTAATGCTCCTACCTACTACTGCCATCTATTGCTCCTTCCATTTTGCCAAAAGACTGGTCTAGTGCATAGCACTCACCACAGAAAAATCTAGAGTTAGGAAGAATGAGTTGTCTGAGTTAAGTGTTGCCAAGTATTATGTATGAAAAGGCAGAAAGAAAAGACAGCTATCTGGGTCAAAGGAGTGCAACTTGACAACCAATGAAGTGCTGGCTTACTATGCAGCTGTCACTGACCTTCCCAATACCCAGGTGGGTAGTACCAGTAATATACCTTGCTGGTCAGTAGCTGCCTACCAAGTGGAAGGACTTTTTTTATGATTTACTTCAGTCTTCTCATGCAAACTAAAGATGCTTTTAGTTAACATGATTGTGTAGTTTTTGAGGTAACTGTTTAGAAAGTGCAGGGTGTAATGTCCAAATAAAAGGAAACAAATTCTGCTTGAGGATAACTATGTTTGTCAAGAAAATAGGTTTAATCAAAATATAATTAAACTAATGAAAATTTGAAGAAAGATACACTGAGAAACATATTACATTTTCAATACGTTTTCAATCTCACCTTTTCACACTTTGCTTTCAGTTTTTCCTTTTCACACTTTGCTTTCAGTTTTTCCTGTCTTTTTTCTTCACCATACTGAATATGAGCAGGTAGGTTAATGTACTTTTCCGGCATTTGCGACAAGACTTCACCTGGTACTGGAACATCTGAATGAAATGGAGAAATTATCAATGATGTGAATATTCTTTATATAAAATCAAATAAATGCTTAAAACATTATTTAGTGCTGGCTTGTACTACTGTCTAGCATATGAGCATGATGGCAATTGTCTAGCTATGTGTCAGATTTGTTTAAGGCAGATGTACAATTCATTTGTAGTATTATATTTTATATTTATTATACTTGATCGCTGTTTCCCGCGTCAGCGAGGTAGCGCCAGGAAACAGACGAAGAAAAAATACCCCATCCCCCCGCATGCACACATATATACATACATATAAAATAATAATGACACTCAAACATTTATTCAAATAATGTAAAAACAACGTAGGTAACACCTGTGAGAATATCTAATTTTCCTTTAGTTACAGTAATCACTAAGTAATCCATGATCCTTAATTTTCTGTATAAACCCAAATAGCACAAAATAGTTAAAAAGTATCTTCTACATAGTTAATAATGTACAATGCAATTAAGGAAGAAACCTTAGACAAGATGTGAAGAAATGCTTTTATATTATAGAATGGAATAAAGTAAGATATGTGATTGTGAATGATGATCACTTAAGGTCCACTGCTGGGACCCTTTGTTCATATGTGGACTCCCTTTCTGAAGCAAAAGCAGGCTAGAAAATTTGCTCCAACTGTAAAATTGATGTGGCAGGTTAAAGAAAAGTCTTCTCCAAAAGTGCATTGCTTTTGGAAGACAAGAGATATCCCACAAAAACAAAGACTACTTGTCTCATTGTCTGAGCACTTCTTTGAAGTCAAAATAGTCTTCCTTCCGAGTGAAACAGTTGAGGAAGAGAAAATCAGAGAAAAGGGCAAACCATGCTCCCTGTAGACTGATGTCCATTTCAAATACATCACTAAACTGACAGTCCTCCAATCTAAGTCAGTTTTCTTTTCAAGATCAATCAGACCTGAACCTTTTAGGCAAAGAATAGGGTAACTAGCCTTAAATACCATCATCATCAAATCAACATTCAAAGCAGTTGCTGTCTGATCCATTTCCATGATCACAAGACCTCGCTCCTAGGAAAACATCCTGCTAAAATTAAAAAGCCACTTCCCATTCTCTTTAGTACTCCTTAAACTATCTTGGTACACTGTAGGTAGACAGTTTTTATGCCAGACTTAAGAGAATCCACTTTCCTCAAGTTAGAAGAAACAACCTGTGACTTAAGAACTGACTGAGCATGAAATGGAGACTCCAGCTAGCAGGGCAGCAGATACTTCAGACAAGAATTCATTTGGATGCAATTATCCTCGCTTGTGAAACTCTTTGCTGACAAGAGCTGTATTCTCTATAACCCCAGCTCTCTTGTACAAGCATTCGAGTATCACAAACTAAAGATGTAGCACATGGAACACAATACGACATTGGGTACTTTTACAATAAATAAGTTAGGGCCTTGTCCACTAGAAAGTAAAGCAAACCTGTTCAGGAGCCCAAAGCCAAAATAACTGATCTGGGACAATCAAACATTTTTCCACATCAAGAATGAAACCAGTTCTAAGGAATAAGTATCTATGATTAAGGAACTTAGCCCAGTACATTCTTCTTCTTAACTGGCTTAAATCAAAACTTTGAGATGAGCTTGCACTATTCTTTTACTGATGTTAGTCTGGATAAGAGAGCTTTAATTAACATTTAAAATTTTGGGATACAAAAGTTAGCCCGAAATGGATTACTCTGACCTCAAGTTTCCTTGCCTGCACGGAAAGCCAGCAACTTCCCCATCCTTGGATGAATCTGCATGTGTCAGTAAGTTTTCTTCACATCTAGACTTTTGGTGCACACGTGTCCCTGCAGAATATTGCAGGCACTTTGTGATTATTTTGAACTTATACTGTTTTATCTGGTTGTTTAATATAAATAAACAGAAAGCACTTACAGTATAACAAAAAGTAGTGGTTAAAATGAACCATCAAAACAGTCAGATCACTGCCAAATTGTGGGTATTGATGCCAGTGTTGTCTCTTGTTATATATAGTTCTCAGCAGACAACAAATTACTTATGATTCACACCATGAAAAAATCAATGAGAAAAGACAACAATGCCTATCCGAAATCTCTGAAGCTCAGAAACAATGTGAATAGGCTGCAAGCCAATGTCAATCAACAGTCAACATGACCTCAGCAACAGCAAGCAAGTGGTATCATAGACCTGAATAGGTTGCTATATAGTCACTGAGACCTGTGGATGAGCATATACAGGCCTCATTTGTTTTATGATGGTTGAAATGGGAGAATCCTTAAAGGTATATCTCATCTTTGAGGATGAAATGGTGCATTTACCCTTACAGAGCAAGTACTTTCTGATGCTCATAGGATTTTTGTCAATATATCAAAATAAGGATACTAACATCAGGATGCTAAAATAGTGCTATAATCATTCTTATTTCTTAATAAGCACTCTTTGTAACCCAAAAATTTTGTGATGCAGATGAATTTCATTGCGAATCTATACCAGCATACAATTCTGTGAACAAATCTAACAATCTTTGTTGAGATGGCCTTGATTAGGGCCTCAGTTGCCCATGCCATCTCAGCTAACATAGAAAAAAATTACAAATCTTTATTCAGGTCTTATCTTAAATTTGAGATCAAAGTTTGGTTACCTCATTGAAAAAAAGATATCATTGCTATTAGCATACAAGGAATGACTCTCAACTGGGAGCATGTCCACATTATATCATAAATGAAAAAGAGCTGTTATGAACAACTTATAAAATTAAAATAATGTAGTGTCAAAATAAATTCATTAGTTATGATGGACAGATCAAGAACCAGAAGGCATGAGTACAAACTGACAGAGAGACATTACCAATCCAGACAAAGCACAAACAGATTTCCAGCAAGGGTAGTTATCTGATGGAATTCTCTTCCATGTGAAACTGAAAACCAAAAAAAAAAAATGCGAACTGTTTGAAGAGCTGATTAAATACTGCTTTAAAAAACAACAAAATGAAATATAAACTTAATTCATCTTTACCCAGAAACTTCTGCATTTTATCTTGACCATAAACTACATATATACAGTGTATAACCATAAGTCATATACATACAATATTAGATGCATGCACTGTCAAAAATTATCCCAGGGAAGAAAAGCTGACAAAAGTTCCTCTCAAGCAAAATGGGGTTTCTTCAACATCAGACTTTAAAGATATATTTTGTACTTACTTAAAATTTCAGGAAACATGTATGCCTTTAGCCAGCCTATTAAAGGCGTAGGGCCATGAGTGTAGTGGCTCTCTTTGTGATAAAATAAAATTCCATCCAGAGGTACTGTAAATGGCAGTGGATCACTCACTAACCTCCCTAAGGCTGCTGGTGAACAATCATAATATGGTAGTCGTTCAAATCTGAAATATGTAAAGTCAGATAAAACAGTGGACTAGATGACATGGGATGTGTTCATGGATGGGTTGATGTAATACAAACTAAAGGTTCTGAAGGATGAGAATACTTTTCTCTTCTGTGAGCATCTGAAAGAACCATGCCATGATGATAAAAGCAATAAATCATTGAAAAACCCATCTCTCATATTATCATTATTTTATTACTGTTCAAATATTTCAAAACATCAATGAGCTTTAAATAAAGAAGACTAGACACTATTTGGGCATTTCAAATAAAAAAGTATTACAAAATGAAAAATAAACTACCTACCTAAATGGATTAAATTTTGATACTTGTGACACCTCAGGTCTTTCCTCCATCAATCTAGATTTGAGCCATTCAAATCTAAACAGAGTCTGAAAAATCAATAAAAATATTAACGCCTGACATGTTTAACTCTTCTTGCATATTTTGGCATGAAGTTTGAAAATTGTATCTAAAAGCATCTTTAAGATTCTAAAAACAGATCAATGATGCAGAGAAATATGGTACCAGAATTAAGGGAGCTCAGGTACAAGTAAAAGCTCTGGGCTCTAAATATGCCCACCATGTAAGAGAAAATAAAAGCTCTGGGCTCTAAATATGCCCACCATGTAAGAGAAAAGACTGAGGGATGATCTTATCATAACCCTTAAGTTTTCAGACCAGACTGATGATGTACATAGAGGACAGTTCTCTGAAAGATGATGGGACAGTACAACCATAGGACATAGCATGAAATTAAGAAAGAAACTTGTTAACGAATTTGCAAAGAAGTACTTTTATGGTATAAGACTATGAACGAAAGAAACAGACTGAATGAAGCACCTGTAAATGCAGAGAGCTTACGTAAACTTTTAAAAGCTGTATGACAGTAGAAAAGGGTCAAGAAATGTATCATCGTCAGTAGATGGGAAGTAAAAATCTCACTGAAAATGTTCTCACTCCAAAAGACTTCATCATTTCCCTACTAATTTTTGAAATGCAGTCTTGAAGCTGTAAGGGCCCCATAAAAGGGTCCCTTAGGTTATATAATTAATAATCTATCTATTCTATCCATCTTTGTATCTATCTATCTATATCTCTGATGCCTCTTCCTTCCGAGAACTTCCTCAGAGGGGTCACCACAGCAATTGAATCTCCATAACCAGTGACTTCCAATGCCACTTCTTAGCCTTTAGTGCCCTACCCTTTAGAGGTCACTGATAAAAGGGCAACTCTAGTGCAGTGTTTGCAGTAGCTCCTAACTGATGTTCCTACTGACAATATTTGAAGTGTCTTGTACATAATCATTTGGTGACTGCATCAGCTTAGAAGTTAAAATTCCATGGCTATGTCTATCTATAGCTATACCTAACAGCAAATTAGATATTTTTCATTAATTCTTTCAACTGTTACTTACTTCACACTGCATGATGGACTGATTAAGCCACACCACTAGATCTATGACGTAGTATGTCTTGTTGGTTTCAGACCATATGCAGTCCAGCATGGCATATCCTTTACGAGCTGTATGGTGATTTCCACCAGGCAACAAAGAAGGGAATTGGTTCACCATGATACCACATTTGGCATATGCACGTGTTTTCCCCTGTTGGCAGAAACAGTTAACTAACGATAAAATGAAAAATCAAACAATTTAATTAAACAGGGCATATGAAACAGTCATGGCAAACAATGGGGCAAAGCTTTGGATGGTTGGCTCTAATGTCAGTACATAAAACATGACAGCTAAAGCATGAAAAAGTCCAAATGGGGCTTCTAACTGTTTTTTCCTGAAGCAACTGGGTATAAAAAAAAAAAAAAATGCATCCACAGGCACTGGTTTTGGTACATTATACAGAACAGCTAGAGAGTGCATGTGTGCAAATAAGCCTATCATTCATTTGTTCCTGATGCTACCTTACCATGACAGAAGCAATTACATATTAAAAAAATATATATTCACAGGCTAATTTAAAAACTTTCTTAAAGTACATAGGTAAACAAATATTCCACAAATATATACTTAACTGGCCTAAACGGTATGCATCACCAGCTTGGTCACCCCATTTGAAGGAGACAAAGATCTACTAGAGAAAATCCAATGGCAGAAAACAGTCAGTACCTAAGGTATAGCAGCTGAGTAACAGGGAAAGGATAGAATATGCAGTGAAAGTATGCATGATATACAATTAATTACAGGGAAAACAGAAGTATTAAGCACTGGAGTTACCAGGGTGGATACACTCCTCAAGGGGTTGGCCTTGGCAATATAGTCAACTTACCTAGCGAACTCCAGTGCCACTTCATAGCCTTTAGTGCCTCACCCTTAACAGGCCACTGGTGGAGGGCAACTCTAATGCAGTGTTTGCAGAGGCTTTTACCTAATGTTCCCACTGAATACTTCTACCTAATATTCCTACTGACTACTTCTTTGTAATGTTTACACCTGATGCTCCTGCCTAAATGTTCCTACTTACTATCAATATCTATTGCTCCAACCACTTTGTCAAAAGGCAGGGCTAGCACATTGTGCTCACTGCAGAAAAATCTAGAGTTATGAAGAATGAGCTGTGTGAGTCAAGTGTTGTCAAGTGTTATGAATGACAAGGGGAAATTGTATGTTTGTGGACAGAATGCCAGTAGTCCATGTGTGGGTGAGGCAGTAAGAGTGCAACCTGACAACCACTGAAGTGCTGGCTTACTACACAGCCATCACTAACCCTCCCGATACTCAGGCGGGTAGTACTGTTAATATACCTTTCTGATTGCGGGCTGCCTACAGCTATTCAGTGTTACTTCTGAAAACTCACCCTGGCAGAAACTATAAGCGATCTCTTTCCAACTGGGCATGGTACAGCAAGAAAACATGAAGCAAAATCTTCTGGCACATCTACTAGCCATTCACTTAACATCAGGAAATTACGATATTTCTTAGGTCGTGAATAACATCCCTGTTCCATCTGAGGAAACAAGAGGAAAAAATGGTAAATATACCTGAGGGAAGTTTTCATTTGAATTATATCTACTTAAATTAGACTTAAAACTAAAATTTACAATATACAGTTAAAGAGAAAATGTGAATATCATAAACATTTATGTTCTGAAGTGGTACTATAGGAAGGACATGAAAGGAAATTATAATAAATACAGAATATTACAGGTAATTACAGTGAATTCAGTAGAACTGGTTATAAGTCAAATATCAAGGGAATATCTTAAAACGTACTGATGTGATCAACTGATAAACAAAGGAAACAGAATTATGTGGCCCTTGGGAAACAGGGGAAACAAAGCATAAAAAATATAAATAGATGGTTGACAAAAAGACAAATACACAATTAGGTACACAAATGTGAAGAATCTACTTGGCTAAAGAGATAAAACAAGTAGTAATCATGATTTGTGATTAATGCCTAATGATCCAGGAGATACTATCACCACCAGTGGATCTGATTTGAAGAAACTTTAAGTTATCATTATCACAGTATCCCAGAACCCCATCTCCTGGGGTTCTGTAACTTCACGGCTGCACTTCTATCCATAGCTGGAAAAGGATGGACTCCTATGGAAGAAGTTTCTCAGGGAGATTGTACTCTAATGATACACTCTCACTGAAAGTGACTTACCTGTTCACATTCCATGCCTTCATCTGTTATCACAGCTGAATGAGTTGGCCCTTCTTCAATACAACGCAGATGCATCAGTAGGTCATAACGTGCCCTGAGAATAAGAATTCTCTAAGAATATTAAATTTCAAGCAATCTTTAAGAGGACAATAATAAAATATTTCCACATCCATTAATTCATATGAAATACACCAAAACTTTTATGTCTTGAGAGAACCAAGTGAGCTACTTTTCTTTTTGTTTATCAATCTTTCTATCATTATCATTCTCTCTACCATGCTCACCTTCCTCCTCCTCATGTATTCGAACCATGATCACTCAGTCGATCATTTCATGTTTTTCTCAAGTTATAGTGTCCATCATCACACTCCTTACCAACCAACTAACACTTTTAAGTGTTCCTCCTCATCTATCTATCTATCAATCAATCCATCTATTTCTCTGATGCCTGTTCCCTCCAGGAACTCCCATCAAGGGGTGGCCACAGCAAAAGAGCCTCTACTTATCCCAGTCTTTACATGGCTCCCTCACATACACCATTCCATGCATTCTTCCACCATTTCTCTCTCTCCAGTATTCTTCCACCCTATTAGTCCATGTTACAGGTGGTCTTCCTCTCATACCAACCCCTTAAATTGTACTATCATACACTCTCCTTGTAAACTCCCATTCTTGCATTCTTTCCACATACCCAACCCACCTCAACGTATTACATTTCAACCACTACCACTCCACAATTCATTCCCTTTGCATTCCTTGCCATACCACATTTCTCATATACCTCTTATTTTCTTTCTTCATTCCATCTAGTCCCACCACATGCTCTTCTCAAGTGATGATAATGAGAGCAGTTTAAGGATTGAATATGGAGATGAATTTTTATGCAATTGGTAGCCTATATATAGAGGTCTCTTTTGTCATTGAATGGCATGAGAAGAAATTCTACTCTTCTCAGTGCCCCTTCAACCCCTATTATAGGTTAATGGCTGGTTGTGGGTTGTGTATACATAGTGAACCAGAAGAAATTATATAGATGGTTGGATGGCCTAAGGAATCATGAGGAAAGTAAAGAAGAATGACATGAGGAAATAAGCAACTAGCAAAGTAATTTTATCAGCATTACATAAAGAGGCATTTATTCACAGAGAGGAAATAAGACATCTATCCATCTCTTCCATGGTCTACCTCTCCTCTTTGTACCTTTTACCTTACTATATTTAAACAGCTTAACTAGTCAATCATCTGGCATGCTTTGTTGATAACCATAATATTCTAAAGGCTGTCATCCATGCATCTCTCATATAACTTCTTCACATTACATACACTTCTCACATTTGCATTCTTTATTCAATTCTTTTTACACCAACTATGACTATTATAAATCTCTATTGTTCTCATATCTTACAATTTTCTTATTTCCAGGGGCCATAAATTTACAAAAGCCCTATTCAGAAGATAAGAGTAATAACAAGTTCTTGATACGTCTTCTGTTAAAACAAACTTAAATACTCTATTCATAATTACCAATTATTAAATGGAACTGCTCATAACAGAACAGCCAATAACATTTACTTGACAAAAAATTTTCTTCAGTGGTCTGGGTCCCTTTCATCCTAGTACAGTGGACCTCACTAATAAAAAAATGGTAAGTCCTAAAGCAACAGAGTATAATAAAAAACGGAAATGTAATACTTACTCTTTCCTTACTGCTAATACTTTTTTCCTTCGTTCATCTTGTGAGGAGCCAGTGCTTTTGGCCTTGTAGAGGGCAAAGTGTGGGTGTTCTGCATGGGGACTATTATGGTGTGGTGTTACTGCCACACTAGTGAGGGTGGACAACAAATCCTCCATTGTCAATCTGAAAAACAGGGATGAGTTCAAAAAACTTTTTCTAACATTAAACAGAGTACTGGTATCCAATATCATACAAATTATCATTATCTGGCTCATACTGTTGTGATACTGCTATCTTAGAATGTACATTAAACATCAGCTTCCAAAAAGAACCAAAATAGATGATGCTCTTGGGAAAGATATATTTTCATTTGCATGGTGCCCATGCAGAATTTCCTTGCTCAAGATGCAGTCTCACCAAGGACTTGTAAAACAGTTAAAAAGATTCCCACATTTAAATATCTGAAGGCTCTCCTTATCAACTTAAAAGACATTACTGGCTAGTTGATCTTTGCAATATGAATATCAAATTCCAAATTCTTGTCTAAACAGATGCCAATATCATTTTCCTCTCACTCTTTTCAATTCCAGTTAGCCTGTCTCTTGCCCACATATTCCTCTCTGTTTTAACCAACCAACATGGGGGCATAATTTTCCGTGTGAAATTTGAGCAACCACTTCGGATTCCACTTTTGTAACAAACATATTCCTGTAACATACTACAGTCTTCTTAATCAGTCTTCACCCATAGCCTGTTACTAATTCATTTCAAATAGAATACTGAAAATTTAGTTACATGGCCTGTACCAGACAGGCCCTACTTACTGGCCTGTACAAGGCAGGTCCTGATTACTGGCCTGTACAAGGCAGGTCCTGTTTACTGGCCTGTACAGGGCAGGTCCTGATTACTGGCCTGTACAAGGCAGGTCCTGATTAGTGGCCTGTACAAGGCAGGTCCTGATTAGTGGCCTGTACAAGGCAGGTCCTGATTACTGGCCTGCACCAGACAGGTCCTGTTTATTGGCCTGTACCAGACAGGTCCTGATTAATGGTCTGTACCAGACAGGTCCTGTTTACTGTCCTCCACCAGACAGGTCCTGGTTACTGGTCTATACCATGCAGATCCTAGTTACTGGCCTGTACCAGGCTGGTCGTCAGCCTTTAGACCACTCTTGAGCGATATGAGGCATAGCTTAAAAGCGGTGAATAGCTGTTACTACTAATTCAACATCACATCATTAAGAATCATTATCGGTGTAAACATTCTAAACACAACACACAACTGCCAAGGATAAATTAATAAAATCGGGTAGGATAAATCACGTCCTCACCCTCGTAGTGTAAACGTTCTCGCTGTTGTGACGAGCGAGTAGTTTCACGCCAAAAAAAAGATTAATTGCGATTTATTCGGCTTTTATGGGGTGAAAAAATAGGTTTTCTAATATTATAAGTTTTTATACGAGACTACTGACATTAAGATAATGTTATATGAGACAGAAATAATAATAATTTTCAACAGTGAAATTAGTCCGATCACCTGTTGTAAACACTACAAGGTTGGGCGCCTTGGAGGCTGCCAGCGATATGTGAGCCAAAAAAGTTTGAATTATTATCTTTTTTTTTTAATTATTTAGGCTAAATGTAAGTTAGTTTCTAAGATTCACAGTCTCTAAGACTGTGATTCAGTTGTTACATTTGCTTTCATTTTTGTATAAGAAGAAGTGCAGTGACCTGTAGTTAAGAATCGCATCAGGTAATTTAAGTTTTACTGAATTCGCATTCCAAGATTGTGATTCTTGCTTTCAAAGAAATATGAATTCTTTGTGTACCTTATCATCTGTTAAAGCGTTGAACATTTTCGTGATTACTAATGATTATAAACAGGAGAGTGTTATACCATGACGGCACTAGAACAGATATAACTGATAATGACAAAGCTAAGGTTGATGTTCTTGCATCATTGAACATCTACTTTTTTGTGTCACTCTTTAAAGTAAAATTCTAGGTTGGCTCCACATTGCTATTACCTGTAGATGTTGAGTGATTTTGCCCCTCATTGCTGGTGTACAGTTTAAGAGAAACATTAACAGAATAAAGTTGAGCATTGTATTATGTTGAACATTATTTAAAAAGGTGATATTAAGAAGGGTTATGGATATCAGAAAAATTGTAAGGTAATTAATGTAAAAGTAGGTAAGACACTTGTAAAAGAATTATCTCGATTAAGCCAATCTTGAGACCAAAATGATGGTAGAAATATGTAAGTGAAGTAATGAGGAAATGTCTTCAAATATATGATCTCCCAGTTCAGGTCCTGTATCATGTATCAGTTATGCCTTTTAGATATATGGAGAGGAGCCTCAGTTATCGTTGTTATTGGATGTACACCTGGTTCTTGGCTACTCATAGCCAAAAAGTGTCTTTTATGTTACTATACTGTTTTCAGGTTGTATTTTTATCTTAAAAAAAAAAAGTACTTTCCCTCTGATACCTCAATCTAGGGGTAAACCTGAATAGCTTGCATTTTTGTTGGTTGATGTGTTATTTTCCTTTCTTGCTTTCAGATCATCATTTCCATGACTTGTTTTCCTCATTATTGGTTGATTTTGTGTTTCCCTTTTTGCCTTCAGATCATCATTTCCCTGACTACAGGATCTTAGCATCCCTCTCCACTAACGTACCAAACTGTGTATGATTGTCAGCTGTGAGAGTAGTATTGAAGCTGTTGGCCCATATGAAGTATTTACCATTGCAGATGCACTTCTTCAAATGCTTCATGTTCTCAGAGATGCTTGTGTCAAAGATGACTTGCAGCACTCTTTTCTGATGGCATGCCTTTTTAATAGTGGCAACTTCCTCACATTATTATGTTAGGAGAGGGCAAATCATAAGAGCCCATCTTATGGCACAAGCAGTAAGGCAAAGCTCCCTTTTCTTAGACTATCAATGGATGCATGAATTTTGAGTTAGATCTTTGGTTTCCTTTCCCTGTCCCTGACTTAGTAGGGGCTGATCCTAACAACCATTCAGAAGTGTGATCCTGTGGGTGCTTCTGAGTCTAGGCAAAAATGTCATTTTATACTTCAATTACAAGTCCGTCTGTATGAGGAAATACCCATTTTTTTTGTTATAAGGAAGAGATACTTTGATAACAGTTAATTGTAATTAGGGGAGCCATATCCAATCCCTCCTTGTGTTCCCCTTCCAATGTATTGTATCAGAGACTTCATATAACAAGGTAGCTCTAGTTATCCTTCAGAGGGTAATTGTGATGGAGATGATTGAACATGTCTGAAAAAAAAAAATTCTGGCTCCCATTTTTTGGAGGCCTCTTTCTTCTTGATGGTACAAGTTGAACATCATTCATGGGAGCTGGGTGTGGTAATCAGAGCTGATGAACTCTAAAAGGAATATATTTTAACTACCAGCATTCATACCTGAGGGTCATTGATAATGATAGATTTGAAAAGATTCCTGAACTTACAAAATATTTTTGCAATGCTTTATTAGCCATGATTTTGATAAACAATTAACAGCAGGCAATTCTCTAATTTTTTCATAGGATGATACTGTAGATAGCAGTAATTCAGGTAGAAAACTACAAGAATATGCGGTTCAATACTGATGATTTAGCAGAGTATGCTGTCCAGGCTGGTGATCATGAAGGGCGGCTCACTCATAAACCTCCGCCAAGGACACTGTATGATACAGGTATGGTTTTTTCCAGTGTATGCATTTCTGTTGTGCCATAACATATATCTTGTAAGCAACATTAGATAATTTTCCTGTTTGAAATTGAATGTGTAAGAACGAAAGACAACGCATGTAAAACCCAAACTAAATTATTTAGAGTCATATTGAAAATTATAACAAGAGAAAGTAACCCACCTCATGGCTGTGTAAAAAAAAAAATTACTCATGTTGTTGGCTCACATCCTTGGTCTCATTTATGTACAGTGTAGCTTGCTTGGTAGTTTAACATACAGTCCAACACCCTTTGTAGCTTGTAAACCCATTGAATGCCAGAAAGTGTTGTATAAAGTCTGCCACAGTAGTCACTGAGATTCTTACTATGACTTATTTTGAACTCCCTTCTGATGTTTTGAAATTGCTGCATCCACTTCCATTCTTTTCCATTCATGGCCAAGGACTCACATCCATATAACACTGTTAAGATTTATGCATTTTCATTTATACCCATATTTCCCCTTTTACTTCCTGGTATATCTTTCCACTTGCTCTTTAATGTAGCTAAGACCTTAGCTACTTTGCTGTACTTTCTTCCACTGCATTTTTTTTTTTTTTTTTTTTTTTTTTTTTTTTTAAGTAATGCTAAGGCCAGACCACTTCTTTTGGACCTTGGGTCTGTGTGGTCTATGTATCTGTGTAGCTACATCCACTCCCTGTTACTTAAAAGAGCTCCTGTTCCTCCAAGTCCTCTCCATTTAAACTTACACTCCAAATATCATATGTTGCCCTCCTGCTCACACTCCAGACATCTTGTCTTACCCTTCTTCTGCAACTTATTACCCAACTTTTGTTCACATTAACTCTTAACTTTCTACTGTGACATCTGCAGCTAGATCTATGTAATCAGCATACAAGAACTGGCAACATATTCACCTCCCATACCACTTCACTTCAAGACCCTCATATTTGATTCCTTCACCATCCTGTCTGTGAGCACATTAAGCAATCATGATGACATCAGTTAAACAGCCACAGTGACATCATGCTATGAACTACTCACCCTCCTCCTTCCACACCAAAAAATTTGGAGTATTTTCTGTGTAAAAGCTTTTCATTTCATGTAGTAACCTTCCATTTAACCCATATATTTATAGCACCTTCCACAAAGAATTTTTATTGGTCCCATCATGGTCTATCTTTAGATCTGTAAATGCCACAGACAATTCTTTGTAAGAAATAGCTGGTCTACATGCTTTCTACCTTTCTGAAACCACATTGCTCCTTCTGCTGCAAATGTTACTCTGTGAATACCACCACCTTTTCAGTTACCACTCTCCCATGCACCTTCCAAGATCTACTCATGGGACTTACACCTCTATAATTCAAACATTGATTTTTGTCCCTGTGCCTTTATACAAGAAAACTGTACATGCATTTTGCCTGTCCTCAGTCACCACACCTCAAGCGATACAAACATTGCACAGCCTAACTAACAACTCATCGACATTGTTACACCCTCTTTCCAGAGAAACTCACCTGTGGTCCCATATATTCCTGCAACTTTACCATAGTTCATCTTATGCAAGGCAGAGGGAGATATACAAGTCCTAAAACCAAACTCTTCTCTTTTGCATGGTATATTTATGTATTTAATTTATTTATATTTAATCATTGTATTTATTTATTTGTATTTTCTTGGTGATACTGTCAAATTAGTGATATTCACACTTTTTTATATTTTTCAGCATGTAAAGAACGATGGTTCAAGCTCAAATCCAATTTCCTATTCTACTATCGCTTGAATGAATTTGGGGGAGTTGATAAGAATGAGGTAAGGTTAAGTATGTATTCTTTTGTTTTTTTTCTAATGAACATACATCATCAGGAAGCCTTCTATTTGTTATACTAGCTTATATTGTAATAGTGATTGCTCTCGCCATCCTCAGCCTTAATTTTTTTTTTTTTCTTTTTGGTCTGTCTCCTCAGCATTCCTTTGGGGAATATTGGATCAGAATCATTCCCACTCTCATGAAATTGGTGAGGAAGCTCTCTTTTGCTTACCCTTTGCATTCTGTCCTTGAACCAACTAAGTCTTTGCTCAGTTTAATGGGGTTCACTCTCAGTCAAAAACTGAGTGCCACGAGGTTAAATTCACCATCCCACCTGCTTCCAGTTGTTCAGAACTCACAGTTCCTGGGTATTGCAGCACACACACACACACACATAACATCTGTTGCTGCTGTCAACCTGCTGTTGTAGGTCAGTTTCTGTTTTTGATTCTTAATTGTTTAGTGATGATGGTGTTCACACAGTTCCTCACACAGCATATGCTTGATGGCTTCAATAAACAGAAATCCTCCCTTCTGCACAGAATTAATGGCAGTAGATATCAACTGGTGATACATTTTTTAAGACCATTTCCTGATGCTTGAGTAAAGAAATCAGTTATATTCTCAGTGCTCGTAAGGGTATACAGAATCTCATCTTCTGTGTATTGATAAAGAAATTAGGAGAATAAGAGACATTTTTAAAGGTCTGGTCATGTCCACCTGTCGGGACCATAGGTCACAGAGTGTTGCGGTGTCTGCACAACTATGTGCAGCAAGTGCAGGGCAGTTGATTAGGAAGAGCTTCGTATCTTCTTTATGATACTTGCATCATGGGCTTGAAGGGTCTTAGGATATGTACATACATACTTTCTGCTCCAGGAGTCCCTTCTGTAGATACATGATATAAGACAGACAGAGACACATTTATGTAACATGTACCATCTGTATTAGTACATCCTGTATAGATATATCAGGCCTCTCATTTTCTATAGTAGATCATGTTATCTATGTAAATGTCAGTCTAGCCCAGGGCGCCAGGGTGTACAGACGTGCTAGCCTGTTCAGTCTCTGTATATCTCAATATAGTCTTTCCTGTAAGGAACTCCTTTTATTAGATCCTATGAGTTGATCACTCAACACAGTGAGTAAACTACATGGCACAGTGAGTACTTTTTAAGACTATAAATCAGAGTAAGGGCTAGATTTCATCTCGAATGCATCCTGTCCTAGCTCAATGCCATAGCAACACAATAACGCCAGCACAGTGCAGTGATTAGTGTATATCGCGGCCTTTTACAGTGTCATTTCTCATTGACCTTTTACAGTGAATGTGCTCAGTGCAGTGAAAGGTGTGTAACAGTACTTTTGGGGCGTTTTATGGTGTCAAAACAGTGTCCCAAGGTCAAGGACGCGGTACTGGATAGCGGCCACCCTTTTGTGAAGTCGGATTATATCGCACCCAGCCCAGCCGGGGCCCCTCATCCCCCCCCACACACACACAGCTGAGAGGTCTGCGATAATCGCCCGCGACCTTTACTAAACGCCGACCCACTCCTCTCCTCCAAGACGTCAACACAAGACATCAGCACCTAACACCGACTCCTACCAGTCATGTAACTGACGACATGACCCTATGAAGTGCCGTGCAAAAGATGATGCCTCTTCGAATTGCGGACTCAAAAGACATTGATCCAAAACTAGCAAGCGTCCTGCCAAGGAAGGTGAGTGACACTCCTGTCACAAGATAGGGCATTTCGCTAAAATGTGCCAGCCAGTGTATGGTCATACCTACCTGCCTACCACCGCCGAACATTCACTTGCCTTTATGACAGCCACCGTGGGGTGCATGCGACAAGATGTTGGGCACGGCATACGGTATTCTGGCCTGGGATCAACATTGACATCACCAGTATAGTTCAAGCCTGTCAGCCATGTCAGGTCATACAACCCAGCCAACAGCAGGAACCCATGCAGAGCAACGACCACCCTACGAGACCCTTCGAGTCCGTATCAGCCGACTTCTTCACAGTCGCAGGGAAGTTCTTCCTAGTGATAGCTGACCAACTCTCTGGCTGGCTTGTCGTCATCCCCTGTGGTGCCTCATCTACAGCGTCACACACCACACACAAGTTCTGTTGCTGCTTCCGGGATGTTGGTGTTTCACTCTGCCTGAGGACAGACGGTGAACCCCAGTTCACTAGCTCAGAGTTCCGAGAATTCTTAAAACGCTGGGGCGTTCACCACGTGGTATCATCACCACACTGCCCCCAGTCGAACAGCCATGCCGAGGCGGCCATCAAGTCCAGTACCTCATCTTGAAGTCAGCGCCCTCCGGCAAAATCGACATTGAAGACTTCGACAGAGGATTTCTCGAGCTCTGCAACCTCCTAGAGACACAGGAAGATCACCAGCACAGGTACTCCATGGTCACCCGCTCCGCTTCTGCGTTCCTGCCCACCCAGAGTCCTTCTCGCAGGAATGGCAAGAGAAGTCTGAAACTTGTGACTGCTGAGCTGCCGCCCATGCCTAACAGGTTAGACGTCGGTACGACAAGCACGCCCGCACCCTGCCCAAGTTAAGTGTGGGGCAGACAGTGTGGGCCCAGGACCCGACTTCACTGCGCTGGGACAAGATCGGGACCATCATGGGCTGTGATAGAACAAGGGATTACGAGGTACGATTGCCTAGTGGAAGAGTCTGGTGGCATAATCAATGTTTCCTCCGACCAGTGCCTTCCCCTAGTGATGACCCCCTCCCCCACATCCCTGTGGCCCCATGTTCGGACAAGAAAAGAAATGACCCCCCCAGTGTCCTTACGCTGATCAAAGAGACTGCAGAAACACAGTCTGCTTGAGACAGAGCAACGAGCGTGTGAGAGGGAGGGAGGTGTAGATACGTGATATTAGACAGACAGAGATGCATTTATTTAACATGTACCATCTGTATTAGTACATCCTGTATAGATATATCTGGCCTCCCATTTTCTATAGTAGATCATGTTATCTATGTAAATGTCAGTCTTGCCCAGGGCGCCAGGGCGTACGGACATGCTAGCCCGTTCAGTCTCTGTATATCTCAATATAGTCTTTCCTGTAAGGAATTCCTTTTTTAGAACCTATAAGTTGATCACTCAACACAGTGAGTAAACTACACTTCTGCCTTCATGGGGTTCCTGCAGTGCTCAGAAAGCTGCCAACAACCACCAGGCAGGACTTTAGGTCACAAAGTATATTGATCTTGTGTGATTGTCAGTGTGAGGAATATACGGGGCAATTGAGGTGGTGTTCAGTGTGTTCAGTTTTGTAGGTGAATTGTGGGCACAAAGTGTCTTGGGATGTGTTAAATGGTTGAAATCCAAAGCATAGACAGGAGAGTGTAACTTCTGTATGTGTAGGGAGTGTGGTTTCAGATAGATGTATGTGTGGTGGGGTGGTGTTTTAAACTGAGTTGTGAGTGTGTGTTTTTAGTGTTTGTCAACTCATATCAGTGCATATGTATTTTGTCAGTTTTTGTTTGTGTGTGTGTGTGTGTGTGTGTGTGTGTGTTTGGGGGGTTGGATCTGTGAGTCGAGGTTGCTGAGGTGTGAGGTAGGGATAACTTTCTATATCTATTTAGGGTTGGTGGTTAGTTATGGAGTAGTTTGGATGAATGGGGTTTAGTGTTATTGTAAAAGATTGAGTGCTGAAGGCATTGAGGTGTTATTGTATTGGGAGTGTTTGTTTTATTTGTATATATGTATTATGAATATACAAACTGTACTTGCCAGTGAAATATAGGATTTCATTTTCAGCCAAATGGCGTATTTGTTTTGGAAAATATTGAGGTCCTTAAGGAGGAAGCTGCTGATGCACCATTTGCATTTGCTATTAAGTGGAAGGTAAGGAAAGCCACTGCTTTCTTGTTTCATACTAAATCCCTTTCTTATGTCTTTGTTGTTGCAAGATCTAATATCCATAAGATTTGCAGGGATATCATATACATTAAGCTAAAACATTTTGAAATCTAATTATCTTGTTAATTAATGTTAGATAATTTAATGTGAGTGTTAATATCTGATTGTCAGATCAGTAAATTGTTAATCAAAGAAATGTGTTCTGTATGCAGTATCTGGAGATGATGCGGTATTGTGCTCAGATGCACAGCACATCAAGGGTGGTAAGATATGGTGCAATGTAAGTCAAGTGAAGGTAGCTCATTAGAATTATTGTACTTGCTGTTATAAAGAGGCAGAAGATATTGTTTCTAAGCCTATGCAAACTTGTGTAAACTTTGCTTTGTTAGATCACAGGGTAAGCCCAAGCACAGGGGTGTAATGACTACAAAGTTGTGCATTACAGAGAAGTATTTGCCTAATTTGCTAAACTGACAAGATGGCACTGCACTGTATTTCATTTTATCCAACAGAAGTTAGAATAGTCTTGTTCATCAGTACAGTAACACAAATGAAAAGCCTCATATTTTTTATATTTTTTCTTACTTGCTTACCATTTCAGCTGTCATGTATAATGCACAAAAATCAGAGCCTACTATCAACAGCCAAACCCCACAGATCATGCTGTGGATTCGTCTGACCATTTTATATGCCCTGGTTCCTCCCTCAGACAGTAGCATTTCACCCTCTCTATGCTACATCACTCTAAGTTCTTCTATCCCATGCATGCAATTCACCGTCCTGCATGTTCAGGTCCTGATAACTCAAATCCTCTGTCACTTGATCCTTCCATCTCCTTTTTGGTCTCCTCTGAATGTAAATGGGGAGACAAATGCATTTGTACACCCCACTAAGAATACAGGGCCAAAAGGTTTTGCTTTATGAGAGAGTCACCGGTGAAAGAAAAATTGCAAATGATAGAATGGCAAAAGTTAAACTTGATTGGGCATAGAAGACACAATGAACTTATGTGCACAGAGAAGGGGACATAGAGAATATGAAATGCATGTCAACAAAATATGGAGAACAGAAGAAAATGTTAACATATAATTGAAATCAGAGGGAATGTCAGAATGAAAGAAGCAGAATGCTGGGAAGAGTGTACCAAAATCCACATGGGAACAACAGTGAAAACATAAAACCAAACCAGTTTTTAGATGTGTAATGGAAATGGTAAGGAACCAGGCAAAATTAAATCTTTAAAAAAACAGGCAAGAAAATAGAATGACTGAAGGACAAATAAACACAAATGAAAGAGGCAGAAAACATAGTAAACAAACTAAACAAAATAGTATGTATGAATGTTCAGAGTTTAATAACTGTGGGCTCCAGAATAAAAGCCAGAAATCACAATGAGGATACAAATGTAAATAATATAATGCTTATAATGATTGATAGATCAAATAGAAAGACTAGATAGCTTACAGATATTGTAATATTACTTTATAATCTAATTCAGATTTATGCCATGATAAGAGAAATAACTGTGCCCAGAGTTATGTAGTCCACATCAGGATTTTTTTCTGTGTGTTGAGAAATTACATGGAATGCATGTGATGAACGCTTATTCATGGATTGATTTTTTTTTCATGTTTACAGGATGACCCATATAGAAAACATCTATTCTTTGCTCAGAGTGAGCCAAGTGTTCATGTCTGGGTCAACAAAATAATACATGCAAGGTAAGTTTGATAGATATATGACTACATTCTTACCAACAAACCAGGAAATTGTAAGTTATTTGAGGGTTTTTTAATTATTGCAGCTACATAATGATAGGAAATTGAAGAATCACTCTTTGTACAATAACTTCATAGATGTAACCACTTTTGTAATAGTTTTTAAATGTCATTACTTTCTCTCCTTGGTTGATGAGTGCCATGTGCAGTGATAGATTACATGGATTGCAGAAGGTTAGATCTCTTCTAACCTCCTACCTTTTTGGTATCCTTTTTCATTTGATAACTTTTCACCCTTGGTGTTGGCCATACACATACTCATTTTGTTGTCTTTGCCAGTTAACTTTTTTTTTTTTTTTTTTTTTTTTTTTTTTTAAGGCTCCAGTCAAGGACAAAGTCCACATCAAGGCTGGGCCCTAATTGAAATATAGAGAGAGTTGAGAAACTTGGGAAAACATACAGGGAAAGTATTTACAAATTTTTGAGAAAGTGAAAAACATTTCTCTTGAAATGAGCCAGGTCATAGTTATTGGGAAAG
>JAYMFT010220032.1:0-11365 GCA_038088735.1 Panulirus argus | reverse complement strand
ATGATTGGTATTACTGTAACATCCAATCGTTCTTGGAAACCCAACATTATGGGAATAGCTAAGTCTGCCTTTAAAAAACTGGGTGTTCTGTTTAGATGTAACTTTTTGTCTTCTGAACAGTTGCTCCGTTACGGTATATGCCACATGAAAATGTTGATTCTTCAGTATCTGCCACATGATTCTGTTGATTCTATAGTATATGTCACATGGTTCTGTTAATTCTACACTATTTGCCACGTGATTCCGTTGATTCTACGGTATATGCCACATGATTCTATTGATTCCTCAGTATTATGACACATGATTCTGTTGATTCTAGGGTATTTGTCATATGATTCTGTTAATTCTACTTTATTTGCCACATGATTCTCTTGATTCTACAGTATTTGCCACATGATTCTGTTGATTCTACAGTACTTGCCACATGTTTCTGATGATTCTAATCCAAAATAAACACTCTTGTTGTATGCCTGAAGGACCTTGAGTCTCCAAACTGCGATGTCATTTGGCTCAAAGTCTATTTCCCTACTACCACACTTGTCCTCTGTTTCGCCTTCTGCTCTCCAAATTCTATAAATCTTATATTCTTCATCGACTATCTAAACTCCTGCCATGAGACTGTGACATCCCCTCACCCGCAATCCGAGATCCTCTACCTCGAGGATTTCAACGCCCACCATATGGAATGGTTGAATTTCTTCCATACGGATAATGGAGGGATCGAAGCCCTCACGTTTTACGTCCTCAGCGATTTAGAACAAATTATCCCCCACCTTACCCATGTTTCTGACCGCTATAACCACTCTCCTAATAATCTGGATTTGTTTTTCACCTTCAATCCATCTCGTTGTAAATACACAATATCGCCCCTAGTTGGTTCATCTTATCATACTCTCATAAATGTATTTGTTCTAACGGCACCTCCCCCTTCAGCAGATCTTTCTAAGCGTAAATACTGGCACCTTAACAGAGCTGACTTGAATAACTTATATAACTTCATATTTGACTTTCCCAGGATGAATTACTGTCTCTTATGTGGTGATGCTTCTGTCTCCGCTAAAAATATAACAGAGGTTATGCTTGCGGGAATGGAAGCATTTATTCCTTCTTCCTCCAAGACTACTTCTTCATGCAACCAATGGCTCAACCGTTCGTATTCTGAGGCCAATCAGGCAAGGGATCAGGCATATCGGGAATGGTTTTATAGTTCATGTTAATTGTTAATATTGGGCCTATAGTATTTACCATTTGTTTCAAGTGTTCTACAATATATGGTACGTGTTTCTTGTTACACTACAAGTCACATGTTTCTGGTTCTGCAATATTTGACATGTGTTCCTTTTTGTTCTATGGTATTTTCGACATATTAGTAGTGATTCTACAGTATGTGCCACATGTGTTTAGCTGTACTAAGGCATATGTAACATGTTCCAAGTGATTCTGCAACATATGTCTCGTGTTTTAGTGGTTCTGCAGTACTTGTATTATGTTTCCACTTGTTTATAGTATTTTGCATATGTTTCTTCATGCTTATAGTGGTTCTGCAGTATCTGTTACATGTTGTATTTGCTTAACAGTATTTACCATATGATTCTCTTGATTCTACATTATATGCCACATGAATCTGTTGAATCATCAGTATTTGCCACATGATTCTGTTAATTCCATACAATTTGTTACATGATCCCTTTGATTCTACAGCATATGCCACATGACTCTGTTGACTCTACAGTATATGCCACATGATTCTGCTGATTCTACAGTATATGCCACATGATTTTGTTGATTCTACTCCAACATAAACACACCTGTCACACGCCTCAAGGACCCTCAGTCTCCAAACTACGATGTTATGTGGCTCAAAGTCTGTGTCCCGATTACCACACTTGTCCTCTATCTCGCCTATTGCTCTCCAGATTCTATAAATTTTACATCCTTCTTCGCCTATCTAAACTTCTGCCATGAGACTGTGACATCCTCTCACCCGCAATCCGAGATCCTCTACCTCCGGGATTTCAACGTTCACCATAGGGATTGGTTGAATTCCTCCCATACGGATGGTGGAGGGGTCGAAGCCCTCACGTTCTCCATTCTTATGATTTAGAGCAAATTATCTCCCACCCTGCCCATATACCTGACCGCTACGACCACTCCACTAATAGTCTGGATTTGTTTTTCACCTCCAGTCCATCTCGTTGTAAATAAACAAACTCGCACCCAATTGGTTCATCTGATTATACTCTCCTAATTGTATCTGTTCTAACGACACCTTCCCCTCCAGCAGCCCCTTCTAAGCGTAAATACTGGCACCTGAACAAACCTGACTGGAAAAACTTACGTAATTTCTTTTCTGACTTTCCCTGGGTAAATTACCGTCTCTTATGTGGTGATGCTTCTGTCTCCGCCAAACACACAACAAAGGTTATTCTTGCGGGAATGGAAGCATTTATTCCTTCTTCCTCCAAGACTACTTCATGCAATCCATGGCTCAACCATTCCTATTCTGAGGCCATTCAGGGACGGGATCAGGCATATCGGGCGTGGTTTTATAGAATATTTTTTTTGTTCATAATGGGCCTACAATATTTGCCATTTCTAGTGTTCTATAATATATGGCACGTGTTTTTAGTTATGCTACAATACAAGTCACATGTTTCTGGTTCTGCAATATTTCCAAGTGTTCCTAGTTGTTCTATGGTATTCTCGACGTATTCGTAATGATTCTTCAGTATATGTCATATGTGTTTAGCTGTACTAAGGCATATGCAACATGTTCTTAGTGATTCTACAATATATGCCACGTGTTTTAGTGGTTCTGCTGTACTTGTAATATGTTAACAGTTGTATAAAGTATCTAGCATATGTTTTTAGTGGCTCTACAATATATATAACATGTTTATGGTGGTTCTACAGTATGTAATTCATGTTTTACTTGTTTAAAAGCATTTGGCACATAATTCTTTTGATTCTAGAGTATATTCCACATGAATCTGCTGATTCTTCAGTATTTGCCACATAATTTTGTTTATTTTAGAGTATGTACCACGTGATTCTGCTAATTCTACACTATTTGCCATATGATTCCTTTGATTTTACAGTATATGCCACAAGATTCTGTTGATTTCCCAAAATTTGCCTCATGATTCTGTTGATTCTACAGTATTTGCCATATGATTCTGTAAATTCTACAGTATTTGCTATACGATTCTCTTGATTCTACAGTATATGCCACATGATTCTGTTGATTCTATAGTATTTGCCACATGATTCAGTTGATTCTAGAGTACTTGCCACATGATTCTGATGATTATACCCCAACATAAACACACATGTTGCACGCCTGAAGGACCTTGAGTCTCTAGACAGCGATGTTATGTGGCTCAAAGTCTGTCTCCCTACTTTTATTTACTATGTTGATGGCTCCAGTCACGGACGAAAGTCCACATCAAGGAACGGGCCCTAAATGAAATATAGAGAATTGAGAAAGGGGGAAAAAAAAGGCAAGGAAAGTATTTACAGGTTTTTGAGAAAGTGAAAAGCCTGTCTCTTGAAACGAGCCATATCATAGTTATTGGGAAAGACTTGAGAAGGTAGACAGTTCCAGAGCTTCGACGTGTAGGGAAAGAAGCAGTTATCAAAACGGCACACCCTTGAGTTTCCGATGGCTACACAATAATCATGTGACGCAACAGCTTACCGAGTATTCCGTGGCCTAACTAGTGGTGAGGGCACACAAATTCTACAAATTTTATATCCTTCATCGACTATCTAAACAACTGTCATGAGACTGTGACATCCTGTCACCCGTAAGCCGATATCCTCTACCTCGGGATTTCAACGTTCACCATAGGGAATGGTTCAATTTTTCCCATACGGATGGTGGAGGGATCGAAGCCCTCAAGTTCTCCATTCTCCATGATTTAGAGCAAATTATCTCCCACCCAACCCATATACCTGACCGCTATGACCACTCACGTAATACTATGGATCTTTTCTTTTTTTTCACCTCCAGTCCATCTCTGTAAATAAACGATCTCTCCCCGAATTGGTTCATCTGATCAGACTATCATAAATGTATCTATTCTAACTGCACCTCCCCCTCCAGCATCCTCTTCTAAGCATGAATACTGGCACCTGAACAAAGGTGACTGGAATAACTTACGTAACTTCTTTTCTGACTTTCCCTAAGTAAATTACTGTCTCTTATGTGGTGATGCTTCTGTCTTTGACAAACATATAAAAGGGGTTATTCTTGCGGGAATGGAAGCATTATTCCTTCTTCCTCCAAGAGTACTTCATGCAATCCATAGCTCAATGTTCCTGTTCTGAGGCTATTCAGGTAAGGGATCAGGAATATCGGGCGTGGAAAAACTCTTCTTCTTCTGGCTCCCATTCAGCTTTTATCACTGCCCGTAATCGCTGCAAGCGCGTTATCCGTGAGGCCAAGCGTTCCTTTTTTGAAAGGAAGTGCGATAACCTCTCTTCGTCATCCACTGATAGATTTTTCTGGTCTTTTGTTAAGGGTATCTCTAACAACTTCTCTCGCTCTACCTTTCCCTCACTTTTCCGTCCTGACGGTTCTATAGCTATCTCTCCCGTTGATAAGGCAACTTTCTTTGGCTCCTGTTTCTCCTCTAACTCCACCTTGGATGACTCTAACATTCCCCCCCTCCCCCTCCCTCGAAACTCCTCTTACTAATCCTATGACTCTTCCTGTAATCTGTTTTCGGACTGTCCAAAAAGTGCTTCGTTCTCTGGACACAAGCAAGGCTTATGGTCCTGATGGCATCCATCCCCGTGTGCTGAAAGAGTGTCTCTGAACTTGCACCTATGCTTCCTCGTCTATTCCGTTTTTGTTTGAAAATCAGAACTTTTCCTTCTCCTTGGAAACATGCTTTGATACATCCTATCATTAAGAAGGGTGACCGTTTTGACCCCTCTAACAATCGTCCTGTTGCTTTAACATCTACCATTTTCAAAGTCTTTGAATCCTTCCTCAACTCCCATATCATTAAATACCTCAAAAATCACACTCATCTTATCTGATCACCAGTATGGCTTCCGTAGGGCGAGATCCACTGGTGATATTCTTTTCTATCTCACTAATGTCTGGTCATCATCCCCGAAAGATTTTCGGGAGTCATATGTACTTGCTCTTGACATATCTAAAGCTTTTGACAGGGTATGGTATCTGGGTCTCATCTCCAAGATCCCCTCTTTTGGCTTCCCTCCCTTACTTTGTTCCTTGATCTCTAGCTTCCTCTCCGACCGATATATCTCTTTGGCTGTTTATGGATTAGCCTCCCCTCTTCTCCATCAATAGCGGTGTCCCTCAAGGGCCTGTACTGTCCCCTATACTTTTCTCCTTTTTTCAACGAATTTCTCTCTTCTACGCTGACGTCTCAACGCTCCATTCAACCACAACCTTCAATTTTGCTCCCTCTTCTCTCACTCGATCTGCATCTCGCCTTTGCACAGCTTCCTCAATAAATTCAGAATTGGATAGGATATCTCAGTGAGGTACACAAAATCTAGTTAAGTTTAATGCTTCCAAGACCCATTTTCTACCCATCTCTCTATCGAAAACTCCTCAGAATTCTCGTATCTCCTTTAAGGTTCTGTAATTCCACCTCTTGATTCAATGACCATACTTGGTATTACTGTAACATCCAATCTCTCTTGGAAACCCTACATTATGGGAATATCTAAGTCTGCTTCCTTTATTCAAGGGGTTGATTGGTCCTTGTATGGAATACTGATCCGATATTTGGGGTGGTTTTAGCTCTGTTTCCTTACTTGAGAGAGTTCAGTCGAAAGCGTTCAGACTTATAAACTGTCCCAGGCTAACTTCCAATCTTAACCCCCTTTGCGCTACGCCGCAATTTTGGTTCACTTTCCCTCTTCTATAGGTATTACTTTGGCTTTTACCCCCGAGAGCTGGCTGCTTGTGTGCCCCCACCACTAGTTAGACCACGGAATATTCGGTAAGATGCTGCGTCACATGATTATTGTGTGGCCATTGGCAACTCAGTGGTGTGCCGTTTTGAAAACTGCTTCTTTCCTTACACGTCGAAGCTTTGGAACTCTCTACCTTCTCATGCCTTTCCCAATAACAATAACCTGGCTCATTTCAAGAGACAGGTTTTGCACTTACTCAAAAATTCGTAAATACTTTCCCTGTGCTTTTGTTTTTTCCTTTCTCAATTCTCTCTAAATCTCAATTAGGGTCCCGCCTTGATGTGAACTTTTGTCTGTGACTGGAGCCTTCAACATGAAAAAAGAGAAAAAACTGTCACATGTTTCTAGCTGTTGTAGAGTATTAAACATATATTTTAGTCGTTCTACAGTATTGCCAAATATTTTTTGTTTTACATTATCTGGAACATGTGTCTAGTGGTTGTTTTGTATATGCAACATGTTTCTAGTGCATTTGCAGAACTGCTCACAGGTTGCTAGAGGTTCTACAATACATACCACATTGTACATGTCACATGTTTCTTGAGGTTCTACAGTATATGCGACAATTGTGCAGATGTTCTATAAAATATGGCAAAATTTTCTAGTGGTTCTACAGTACATGATGCATGTTTCTCTTGGTTCTACGCTATGTACCACATGTTTCTTGTGGTTCTACAGTATTTCCCACGTTTTTTAGAACCACTACAGTATATGCTGCGTGTTTGTAGTGGTTCTACAGTACATTTTACGTTTCTAGTAATTCTACACCATATGCTAAATATTTGTGGTGTTTCTAGAATATACGCGATAGGTTCTTGGTGGTTCTGTTATAAAAGTTACATGTGTTTAGTGGTTCTATAGTATATTCTACTTGTTCATAATGGGCCTACAGTATCTGCCATGTGTTTCTAGTGTTCTGCAATATATGGCACGTGTTTTTAGTTGTACTGCAATACAGGTCACATGTTTTTGGTTCTGCAATATTTGTCACGTGTTCCTAGTAGTTCTATGGTATTTTCGACATATTCCTAGTGATTCTACAATATATACCACGTGTTTTAGTGGTTCTGTAGTACTTCAAATATGTTTCCAGTGGTTTATAGTATTTTGCATATGTTTCTAGTAGTTCTACATTATATGTTACACGCTTATGGTGGTTCTACAGTATCAATTACATGTTTTATTTGTGTAAACGTATTTAGCACAAGATTCTTTTGATTTTACAGTATATATCATATGAATCTGTTAATTCTTCAGTATTTGCCACATGATCCTCTTGATTCTACAGTATTTCCCACATGATTCTGTTAATTCTACACTATTTGTTTCATGATTCCGTTGATTCTAAAGTATATGTCACATGATTTTGTTGATTTTTCAGTATTCGCCACAAGATTCTATTGATTCTACAGTATTTGCCGCATGATTCTGTTAATTGTATAGTATTTGTCATATGATTTTCTTGATTCTGCAATATATACCAAATAATTCTGTTAATTCTACAGTATATGCCATATGATTCTGTTGATTCAAAAGTATTTGCCCTATGATTCCGTTGATTCTACAGTATTTGCCACATGATTCTATTGATTCTAATCCAACATAAACACACCTGTTTCAAGCCTGAAGGACCTTGAGTCTCCAAACTGCGATGGTATGGGGCTCAAAGTCTGTCTCCATACTACCACACTTTTACTCTGTTAAGCCTATTGCTCTCCAAATTCTACAAATTCTATATCCTTCTTCGACTATCTAGACTCCTACCATGAGACTGTGACATCCTCTCACCCGCAATCCGAGATCCTATACCTCGGTGATTTCAACGTTCTCCATAAGGAATGGCTGAATTTCTTCCATACGGATGGTAGAGGTATCGAAGCCCTCACGTTCTCCATTCTCAGTGATTTAGATCAAATTATTTCCCACTTGACCTCTATGACCACTCCCCTAAAATTCTGGATATGTTTTTAACTTGCAGTCTATCTCGTTGTATATAGAAAATCTCGTCCCCACTTGGTTCATATGATCATACTCTCCTAAATGTATCTGTTCTAACGGCACCTGCCCCTCCAGCAGCACCTTATAAGCTGAGTGGAATAACTTACATAACTTCTTTTACAACTTTCCCTAGGTAAATAACTCTCTTATGTAATGATGCTTCTGTCTCCGCCAAACACATAACAGAGGATATTCTTGCGGGAATGGAAGCATTTGTTCCTTCTTCCTACAAGACAACTTCTTCATGCAAAGCATGTCTCAACCGTTCCTTTTCTGAGGCCATTCAGGCAAGGGATCAGGCATATCGGACGTGGCTCTATAGCATATGTTAATAGTTTATAATGTGCCTAAAGTATTTGCTATGTGTTCTAGTGTTCTACAATATATGGCACGTGCTTTTAGTTATACAATTATACAAGTCACATGTTTCTGGTTATGCAATATTTGCCACGTGTTACTAGTAGTTTTTTGGTGTTCTCGACATATTCCTAGTCATTTTATTGTATATGCCACATGTGTTTAGATGTACTAAGGCATATGCCACATGTTCCTAGTGATTCTACAATATATGCCACGTGTTTTAGTTGTTCTGCAGTACTTCTAATATGTTTCCAATTGTTTAAAGTATTTATCATATGGTTCTAGTTGTTTTACAGTATATGCTACATGCTTATAGTAGTTCTACAGTATCTATTACATTTATCATTTGTTTAAATGTATTTGCCACATGATTCTTTTGATTCTACAGTATATGAATCAAGAATATTCTCGTTCTACAATATCTGACACATGATTCTTTTAATTAGACACTATTTGCCACACGATTCCGTTGATTCTACATTATATGCCACATGCTTCTGTTGATTCCTTAGTATTTGACACATGATTCTGTTGATTCTGCAGTATTTGCCACATGATTTTGTTGATTCTAATCCAACATACATAATCATGTTGCACACCTCAAGGATCTTGAGTCTCCAAACTGGGATGTTATGTGGCTCAAAGTCTGTCTCCCTACTACCACACTTGTTCTCTATTTCGTCTATTGCTCTTCAAAGTCTAAAAATCTTATATCCTTCTTCGCCTGTCTAAACTCCTGCCATGAGACTGTGACATCCTCTCACCCGCAAGCCGAGATCCTCTACCTTTGGGATTTCAACGTTCACCATAAAGAATGGTTGAATTTCTCCCATACGGATGGTAGAGGGATCGAAGCCCTCACGTTCTCCATTCTCGATGATTTAGAACAAATTATCTCCCACCCTACCCATATGCCTGACCGCTGTGACCACTCCCCTAATATTCTGGACTTGTTTTTCACCTCCACTCCATCTCGTTGTAGATTTACAATCTCGTCCCCAGTTGGTTCATCTGATCATACCTTCGTAAATGTATCTGTTCTAACGGCACCTCTCCCTCCAGGAGCCCCTTCTAAGCGGAAATACTGGCACCTGAACAAAGCTGAGTGGAATTAGTTACGTAACTTCCTTTCTGACTTTCCCTGGGTAAATTACTGATTTATGTGGTGATGCTTCTTTCTCCGACAAACATATACCAGAGGTTATTCTTGCAGGAATTGGAGCATTTATTCCTTCTTTCTCGAAGACTACTGCTTCACGCAATCCATGGCTCAACCGTTCCTGTTCTGAGGATATTCAGGCAAAGGATAATTCATATCAGGCGTGGAAAAACTCTGCTTCCTCTGGCTCCCATTCAGCTTTTATCATTACCCGTAATCGCTGCAAGTGCGTTATCCGTGAGGCGAAGCGTTCCTTTTTTCAAAGGTTAAGGGCATCTCCAACAACTTCTATCGCTGTACCTTTCCCTCACTTTTCCGTCCTGACGGTACTATAGCTGTCTCTCCCGTTAACAAGACAACTCTCTTTGGTTGCCGTTTCTCCTCTAACTCCACCTAGAATGACTAATATTCCCTCACTTCCTGAAGCTCCTTAATCCTATGACTCTTCCTGTAATCTCTTTTCGGGCTGTCAATAAAGCACTCTATTCTCTGGACACAAGCAAGTCTTATGGTCCTGATGGCATCCATCCCATGTACTGAAAGAGTGTGCCATTAAACTTGCACATGTGCTTACTTGTCTATTCCGTTTTTATTTAAAAATGAAAAATTTCCCTTCTGCTTGGAAACATGCTTTGATACATCCCATCCCAAAGATGGGTGACCGTTCTGATTCCTCTAATTATCGTCCTGTTGCTTTGATATCTACCATTTTCAAAGTCTCTAAATCCCTCCTCAACTCCCATATTCTTAAGCACTTCGAAAATCATAGTTTATCTAATCACCAGTATGGCTTCCGTAAGGAGAGATGTTCTGGTGATATTCTTTCCTATCTCACTAATGTCTGGTCATCATCCCTGAAAGATCTTGACATAGGTAAGGCTTTTGACAGGGTATGGTATTGGGGTCTCATCTCCAAGCTCCCCTCTTTTGGCTTCCCTCCCTCACTTTGTTCTTTGATAACTAGTTTCCTCTCTAACTTATCTATCTCTGTGGCTGTTGTTGGATCAGTCTCCCCTCTTTTCTCCAACAACAGCGGTGTCCCTCAAGGGTCTGTCCTGTCCCTTATACCTTTTCTCCTTTTCTTCAATGAGTTTCTCACTTCCACAAATAATCCAATGCATTCATACACTGACGACTCAGCGTTGCATTCATCCACATCTTTCAATCCTGTTCCCTCTTCTGGCACCTGAACAAAGCTGACTGGAATAACTTACGAAACTTCTTTTCTGTCTTTCCCTGGATAAATTACTGTCTCTTATGTGTTATGCTTCTACCTCCGACAAACACATAACAAAGGTTATTCTTGCGGGGATGGAAACATTTATTCCTTTTTCCTCCAAGATTACTTCTTCTTGCAATCCATGGCTCAACCGTTCCTGTTCAGAGGCTATTTAGGCAAAGGATTAGGCATAGCGGGCGTGGATAAGCTCTCCTTCCTCTGGCTCACATTCACCTTTTATCACTGCCTGTAATCGCTCCAAGCGCGTTATCCGTGAGGCGAAGCGTTCCTTTATTCAAAGGAAGTGCAGTAACTTCTCCTCGTCATCCACTGATAGATCTTTCTGGACTTTAGCTAAGGGCATCTCCAAGAACTTCTGTCACTCTAACTTTCCCTCACTTTTCTGTCCTAGCGGTACTATAGCTGTCTCTCCCGTTTACAAGGCAACTCTTTTTGGTTCCCGTTTCTCCTCTAAACCTCCCTTGGATGACTCTAACATTCCCTCAGCCCTTGATGCTCCTCTTACTAATCCTAAGACTCTACCTGTAATCTCTTTTCGTACTGTCCAAAAAGCGCTTCTTCTCTGGACACAAGCAAGGCTTATGGTCCTGATGGCATCCATCTCCGTGTACTGAAAGAGTGTGCCTCTGAACTTGCACCTGTGCTTGCTC
>JAYMFT010220021.1:0-11365 GCA_038088735.1 Panulirus argus | reverse complement strand
ATTTGCATAAAAGCACAGGAAAATGAAACACGATAAGTTCCCAAGTGCACTTTCGTGTAATGATCACATCGTTAGGGGAGATAATGAATGAGATAGAAGACGTAGAACAGACAGTTGATATACAAGAAAGAGACGTAACTAAGACGCCATTGGTAAACAAGCGTTACTGGATGGTGGTGTTCGTGTTGATGATTGATAGATAGATAGGTAGACAGAGAGACAGATAGATAGATATGATCACACTTACTCTCATGTAAGGTACATTAGTGATTGTCAGAGTCCGCGGACCGTAAGCCTCCGTCTCTTGGCTCCCTGATAATCACCTGTTCATGTTTTCCTTGGTTGTTGTTACAGCCCTTGTTCCGTTACTGTTGACTCTCGTATTCCTCCCTTCCTCAGTTCCACAGATCATGATTAATCCCTTTCTTGTCTTTCACCGCTATTGATGTTCTCCCCTCGCTCCCTTTTTATCTAGTCTCTCTGATCATGTACCTGGCGCCTGCTGCCCTTGCATCCGCTCCCACCAGCTCCACCCGTAGTCTTAACCGCTGTTTCCTTTCTCCTGCGCCGACAGCACATCCGGTATGTGTCCCTCCCTCTGCCTTGTAGTCACATCCACCGTGTCCTTCCCTCTACCATGTCGTGATTTACACCATCCCCCGCCACCGCAACAAGCCCATCTCCTTCTCCATCGGTTTTTCCTCAGGTTTCGCCATCTGTTTTCCCTTTGCTTTGTTCTGAATCAGGACTACAATGATGTCCTACATTTACACCCTTCACCACCCTAAACCTCCCCAGCGCCATTGCACTCCATCAGTACACAGTTTAGAGGTTAGATAATTATGTCATTAACATTAAAAAAGTTGGAACTGATAAAAAGTCTTGAAAGTCCAGAAATGTGTAAATTGTCTTTGTTCGTAAAGTCATCCAGGCAAGCTGGGCTTTAGGACAGAAAAAACTGTGCTACACATCTGCCCCATGAGCAAGATAGATTGTAGACATGCGGGGGAACACAAGGCATGTGATGTTACATGAACGAGTTTTGTGGAAACTTCATGTCATAGTGCCTTAAATGGGACTGATTGGAAAAATGGATTGATATATCTATATCCTAACAAAGTGATCACAGCGTGTAAACTAAACAATTTTTGATGTATCCACAACGAACTGTACTTGAGCTTCATCTGTTTCTGAATCTCGTATTATCATAGATCCAGACCGCAGCTTCGTATCATCTGGAACAGATGACACCAGAAAAGAGAAGAGAGTTTCTTTCTTTCTTGATCGTCAGAGATCACATGCGAATATTAATCATATCTTCCAGTGGACCTCTGAAAGTAGAATTGTTTAGTGGAGATAAGTTTAATCTACTTCGTTTTGAGGAAAGTGAAGACGTAAAACTCATTCAGAATACTGTACTTTATGTATCATCATTATATCTGGGAAGAGAAATGTGAAAAGTCGAAGAAAACTGGAAGACTAAAACATTGATAATATAAGAAACGAAAGTCTGCCGTAAGAGAAAACGTTGTGAACATGCATAGCCTTATACTGTTCAACATACAAGTATTAGAAACAATATAAACCTCTCAAGAAAGAAGTAATTAAAAAGAAAACCGGAAGCCGATTTCCGGGTAGTTTGTGTTGCCATCTGCTTCGCCTCATCGCCTCCCACCAACGCCATCCAAACAATCCGGCGGCTTTGTTTATCCCATCGAAGGAAATCTCCTTGTGCCTCAGCCTTGGCGATCCCCACCAAGCTTGTACCGACCACATCTCCCAGTCGCCATCTCTCCACCCAACGTGACTCGCAGCGTCCTTCCCTGCAACCTCCCGCCCTCCTCCGTCGCCACGGCATCCCCAACCTGCCCGTCATTCCCAGCGAATCCCGGGCTCCACCTGGCCTAGTTCTCCCACTCCGGGACCTGTTACCCTCAAGGAAGGCATACGTATCCCCATCCAGCATCTGTGCCAGATTCACCCTTGCAACCCTGGTAGGGCGTGTTCCCCTGGCACTGCCCCATCCAGCAGTCCGCATTTCCCAGCATCTCCCGGCCGGAGTCCCCCGCCGAGCACTCCCAGCCCGGCTCCTCCCTCCTACATAGATCGTTAACACAGCCAGGCCCTAACGAGGGTATTATCCTTTTGAAAGAGAAACTTTGTGCAAAGAAAATTTTAAACAACTGGAAAAGATGGTCTCTCTCTCTCTCTCTCTCTCTCTCTCTATCTATCTCTCTCTCTCTCTCTCTCTCTCTCTCGGCATGTTACGTTCAGCGTGGATCGTCGGTCTTCTCCCCTTCCCTCCTGGCTCCCCTTCTTCCTCACCCCTCCCCTTCCTCTCTCTTTTAATTAATCCTCCCCAGCCACACCTCCCGCCCGCCTTGTCCTTTTCTCCCCTCCTCCTCCCCACCCTTTCTTCTCCCCTAGTGGATCCCTTGCCCCTTCCCTTCTCCTCCCCTGTTACATTTCCCTTCCGCTAGCGTCTCCTCTGGTGAGCCCTCTTTCCTCATCCTGTTCGCCTTTTGTTCATTTTACGTCTGGCCTTAATTGGCGCTCAGCCTCGTGGCTCCTTTCCTCACTCTCCCTTGTCCATCCTCTGCCGTCGTCCTTCGTGGATCAGCTACAGTCTGCCTTCACTTCTGCTTCCATGGATCTTCTTTGTCTTCCCTTCCTGCTACTTTCCGCCCCTTTACCATCGTGGATCCCCTGCTTAATGTCACCCATCACCACTTTTAGATTTTTTCTCTGTGACCATCCTTGACCTCGTCATGCTACCTCTTGAATCCTTCTGCGTCCTGCTCAGTTATCCTACCAGGACCCCCTCACTTGAATCCCTTCCCTCACCTCTCTCCTTTTAGATCCTCCCTTTCCCTTGTCCTGGACCCTCCTACTCACTGTATCTCCCCTGCTGTGGACCCTCCCCTTCACCCCTCTCCTGGATGCTTGTCTTCCTGTTCGTTCCTCCCAGGACCTGCTGCTGGTTATTGTTAAGTTGGTGCCGGTGGGCTTGCGTCCCCTGTGGGAGGGGCGCGCGCGGCTCTCCCAATAGTACTTCCCCTGGTCTACTCTTCCTTCCACCGCCCTGAATTAACTATCAAAGGGAAACCTCCTCATTAACTTCAACTGAATCCTGCGACTTTGTTTACATCTGGCGGGTGTGTGCAGCATGTTTGCTATACTTGTACAAGCAGCGAGCTCTTATATTGTTTTACGGTTACCACTCTTTCCCTTCCGGAAACTTGAGTGCAGTACGGTACCATGAATATATCTTTCTCCCTGATTTAGGGGAATATTCATATTTTGTGTCTCATTTTGTCTGCATATGGGATGTGTGACGTATTACTCTCACATTGATCACGGTGGATGCACTTGTTCCGACTCACCCTCGTTTCACTGTTGTCCAGTAAAGCCTCTCAACCCTGCCCCTTCCTAGCATTAGTTTCTTTCTTTATTTTTTGATTTTTCAGGTGTCTTGCACACCTGCTGTTGATTGATCTCTCGTGTGTTTGTAACACACGCATTCATCTTAGACGGTGGGTGTTGAATCTCACTCATCATTTGTAGTACATCTCATGAATAGCAATCTGTCTTTTCTTTTCATTGTGTCTCCTCTTTGGTTTCTTTCTATTCCTCCTCATCCCTTCTCCTTATCTTTCTCTTCCTCATATTTCTCATTTTTCGTCTTCCTTCCATACTTAATCTCTTCCATCTCCCCTTCACTCCCATCCCTCATCATCACCTCCTCCTCCACCTTACCCTCCTGCTCTTCTTCTCCCTCATCCTTCTTACCATTTTCCATTTCTTATTCCCATATCCTTAAGTCTTCCTCCTCCTCCTCCTCTTGTTCTTCGGATGAAGATGCTCAAACTTTAAGCAAACTTGCTCAAAAGAAGTTTTAAAAGTGAAGCGTAAAAGTATATTTGGCGAGGGATTGTAATTCCTATTTTTTCCACGAAGTTTTGTGCGTTAAATGTTTGGTGGTCTTCATATACTGGGTGGCAGACTGCAGGGGAGGAAGATGCCAGTGATGGGGTCCGTTTCTTCCCCAGCAGCGCCTCTTACTAAGGTTACTGGTGCCTCCTGCTCTGTGGTAGTCCCAGTATTAGGTATGTTTCTTGTCTGCATTTCCGTCAACCAAAATTTTCCTTCTTATAGTATTTCTTAGAGATGAAAAATGAATTTCTCTTTTTGGGTGTTGTGGTTTAGGCGTGGGCGTTGTGTATTACCTGCAGGTGGTGGTTATACTTATGTTTGTTCGGGGTCTTCATTTTTGTGATAGGGATTGTGGTGATGATGGTTGTGGCTTCGTTTCTAGGGTGGCCACGTTTTTGTTTGCCATGGTGGCTATAATGATAAGGCATGTATTTTTCCAACCGGCGCGTCTGCACTTCTTGACATACCATCACTGGAGTATGTATGACCCATCATCACCCCTTTAATGGAGTGTGTATGACCTACCATCACTCCTTTCCCTGACATGTGTATCTGTCAATCTCTTGCTGTTATGTATGAGCATCGCCTCCGACACAGCCCGTGGATCCGGCTGGAGAAGGGGAGCAGGAGATGGTGGAGCAGACCCTAGGCTGGTTTGGAGTAAATTATCGTTGTTTTTACCTCACATCCCAGACAGCCTCGCTATTGCCGTCCGTTATGACCGTCATGATGGCGACACTGTCTCCCCTCTCCTCGCCGTCTTGAGATATCTCTGCCCCCAACGCTAAGAAAGTGGCGAGGCCATAATACGGCAGACCTGTTTTTTGTCGCTGTGACTAGAAGTGAAGAAGCGTCTCCGCTGACTCGTTATTTGTCTCTACACTCTGCAGTTACGTCATACATGAATGGATGATAGCAAAGAGATGAGTAAGATACTGATGAAGCAGTACGAGTCATTGTCCAGTGTGTCAAAAACGACCTCTTCCTGATTCGCAGAGTCGCCACGTGTTGCACAGCTGTTTTCGGCACCACCCTGTAAGACCTCTCAAGAGACCTCGAGGGCACATAATGCCTTCCCTGTCATAACGACATATCACAGTGTGTTACGGATCAAGAAGTTTTCAGTAGCTATACGGTAAGGAGTTCAGCTCGCCAAGGATGTGTGCGGGTGCCTCTACTATTTCCCACACTTTCATGTCGGACACAGACACAGACGCACCACAGTTTCATATCATCCTTCAGAGATGATATCTGAATAAGTATAGAACTCTCTTCAGTAGAACACTGAAAAACTACTCTAGCAAGTCATCTGGTGGAGTTGTAGAAGTAAAAGACTTCCAGAATAATCTTAAGTTTAAGCAAGTTATTTTACTAACTGATGCATATAGTTAACTCTCTCTCTCTCTCTCTCTCTCTCTCTCTCTCTCTCTCTCTCTCTTTCTCTCTGCGATGAGCGCTATGAGCTAGCTTTGCCCTATTTATGGTAGAATATCTTTTTAGAGAATGATAGATAGGTGCTGTTCTTCCTCTCATCTGACCTTTCCAGTCAGCCTCTCTCCGTTCCGTTGAATTTCCTGTTTTCCCTTTCGCCTGTACGGACCCCCCCCCCTCTCTCTCTCTCTCTCTCTCTCTCCCGAGCCTGCTCAGATGTTTATAAGAGTAACCAGTGAGGGGGGATGTGTTGACCCGGTGGGAGTTGTGTGGGCGTCGTTAAAGTGAGGCAGGATAAACACCCCCCCCCCTTTCCCCCCGGCCGGAGAGTTTATTACCCCCTCGCTCAGCTCACCGCCATTACTCCTGGCGGGTCAGTCACTGTGAAAATTGAGAGAAAAAGTGAACTCGAGCAAAATAGATCCGTAGATTTATTACTGCGCAAACTACAGCTGTGAACCGCATGTGAGCTGGCTGCCGCTAGGGGGCAGGTGATAGAGACTGGGGCAACGGCGCGCCGGAGAGACTGCTGTTGTGGTCAGGCGGAAGTTGGTGGTAGAGAGCACTAGTGATTCGGAAATGAGTGCATGATAGAGGCAGGGTTGGAAGAAGCAGGTAATTTTAATGAAAATTATTGAGGATTTGATGAGATAAAGTAAGATCTGGGATTAGAGTGGATTGCTGTGGTAGAACGCCGGGAATTCACCACACAGTTCCTGTCCAGTGGACCTGAAGCCTCCTAACGATGCTGATGTTAGAGGATTTAAGTGTTCTAGAAGAGGTTTATCATCATAGGGAAAAGAGCTGATAAGCAGGAAATAAGCACATTATTAAAATACCTGAAATTTTTTTTATTAAGAAACTAGAAACGCGGAAGCAGAAGCGAGACAGAAGGCGAGGATTATGCTTCTGGAACTGTCATCTGGATTCACGGGGTTACATTTGAACTTAGGGAACAGGTAGCAGTTGGGACGCACTGAAGCAAAGCAGATGACTGGTTGTACAGTGGAACTCATTACTGCACGGGAGGGGAAGGACGAGACCCTGCCCGACTGCCGGAGAAGTATCGATCATAAGTTCTTGACTCCACGTCTGACCCACCACTTGTCTCTTAACTGATATAGCTCAAAACTCTCTTGACTTTTCTCCTCATTATAGAGGAGGGGGGGGAGGATGTGATGAAAATTATCTTGAAGGCGAGGACTTTATTGTAGTGGATCGTTTCCTATTTATTTTTGCCAGAAAAAGAATCTGGGGAAATAGGCAAGGCTGGTAGTTAACAGGGTATGTTAGCTGCATATCTGCCAGTCACTACCAAAGGGTGTGCAGCCTCTTGCCCACCACCTGCCACTGACGACACTCGCTCCTAACACGTGTTTCTACCGCAGGCACGTAATGGTTTGTCCCTGTACACGTTAGTGCGCGTGTGTCTTGACTCACTTCCCTACCACGGTCATGATTCTGAAAAAAAGTACTTTTTTATTATCTTTGAAAATTTATCCTCATCTTTTCAGATTTACCATAAACCAGAATATTCCATGGATGATTGTTATGGTGAGTTATGTACGTACAGTGTTGTGGTTAGCTGGTGGGGACTACGTTACGAGGTAGTCGCGTTGCTTCTCCCGAGCCACTCTGGCTACGTCTCCCTACCAATACTACCTGTACGAAGATTAACAGTAAAACATTGTGCATCTGTTTAATTTTCGCGAGATTTTAATTACTAGCCCAATCTTGGCGTGGTCCCCAAGTGAAACTGTTGTATTATATTTACATCTTTTTACGTCACTAGTCACTCTCTGGTTATTGACAACTTGCAAAGAAGGTAGCGACAGAGTTTTCTAAACGACAGTGTATGTCTGGTACTCGCTTCTTGTGTTTATTTTTCTCGTGAAGGCCTCTTAATGTCAAGAGTTAATTTCCTGTATCTCTTGGGACAGTGGATCGGTTGGTTGAGGATATGAGGCAGAGATCGTTTTTGTTTCGGGAATTTCGTACCCAGGTCCACCGATCTCGAGCTCATTTCCACGTTACACCATTTCGGATGCTCCTCAACTTTCCTAAATCCTTCTCAGTTCCAAATCACCTCATCTCTCGTCTAATCCGCGAGGACTTTGTTTTTTCCAAGATATTTTTTTCCCCTACACAGCCTCAAATTTCTACTAAGTCTCCGCTAACTTCTCCGGCCATTCGCATGTTTATCCATCACGACTGAACTGTGTTGGACAGAAATATAGTCCTGTAAGATGCCATCCGCACCATAATTTCCACATACTGCCTGACCCCGTTCCGTTCTAATGACCTCATCTGTTACCAGCATCCTTCCCTCTCCCCTGCTAATCTCCTTCTGTCTGGCTTTTATCCCACAGGATCTCCGCCCCTGTAGCGTGTAACAGCCATGCTGGGGCCGCCGCTTCCCGTCCCGCCACAACTTGCCCTGACTGCTCTCAGCTCCCTCGTCACCCTTTAGCTGTTCATAACTCTTCATCAGATCCGTAGGTCTTCACTATCTAGAACTCCGTCTCTCTGCAGTTGGCCTTATCATTGACCAACTTTCTTGAATTCTTATCATCTGCTCATAACTCCTAGTCCACGCTAATTGTTCTTAACTCTCAAAGTTCGTAGCTCTCACCAACTGTCCTTAACTACCGTTAACTGCCGTTAACTCCCAAACTTTTCTTAGTTCTCGCCAACTAACTCTCATTTCTCACGATTTCCTCTTAACTCTCACTGACTCCCCTTACCTCACACTAACTGCCTTTAATTCTTAACTAATTGCTCTTAACTGTGTTTGGACCTCAAGGATTTTCCTTTCTGTACAATATTATCTTTTCTCGTCCAACGATACTGTGTTGTTGCATGTTAAACAGATAAACACAACTTTCAAAATAACAAGTAAATGTGAAGGGCTTTTTGACATCGCAAGAATAACTTGTGTTGCACATGACTTGGCAAGAATGACTTGTGCTGTACTAAGCAAGAATAACGGGTGTTGTTCATTGGTAAGAGTTTAAGAGTGCTTTGCATACTGTTTTAAGCTTCTGTTGTTCTTTTCTGTTGGAATATGAGGTGGGTTTCCCTCTCGTGTCTTTCCAGTTTAGCAGAACCATTACTGGAGCTATACAGTTCCTCCGTCTTGCTGTTCTTCATGGTGTATAACAGAGTGCGACATCGAATCTGAGTCCTGAGACTTTGCACTGTTGTAGGAGACGCGCGGTACCATGTGGTAGCTGCCGATGCAGAATAATGAATTGGAATGGTTAACCACCATTGTTGGGGTGAAATGAATTATGAATGGTTAACCATCATTAGTGATTGAATAGATTTCATACGACTGACTAACGCAAGTGGATTAAGCAGTTCTAAGTGGATAATCAGCTCTGGGGGATTATATGTCTATATGCTCCAACGGGGATTATAACGACTGACAGATCTGTCTGTTTAGAAGAGCGTATCTTATTCGTAACTGTTTTTAACGGTGCCTGTAGCCGTCAGAGGTTCTTGGGGAAATTTAAGATGTATTCTCTTTTAAGTTACCCCTGAACGGTTACGTTAAAATTTTTGGGGAGTCTTCAAGCATCACCGTTTGGAAGTTATAAAGCCAAACGGAAGTCTCTGGATTAAGAGAAATCTGACGTTCCTTCGCTGATTCTCCAGGTCCATTTCCTGTTGTCTCCTGTTTACGTATTGTATATGAAGACATATTAGGGTGTGTTCGAGAGGTTAAGGTGTCTGTTACAAAGACATATAATGTCCGGTGGTCTGTCAATAGGATCTTTATATAGAGCGCAAAGGTGGAATCAATTTTTTTCCCAAAGACATGATCTTATATGAAAATCCCAAACCTTCTTTGGAAACCCAGAGATGAGAAGGAAACCCTTAGTGAAAGATTCACCCGATTTTATCAGTTGAAGTCGTTACCCATTAACTTCGGCGGCTGCAGACGTAAGGGAGGTTCCGGCGCATTAAGAAAGTCACATCGTCCCATAATGTAAAACGCTTACTGGATAATATGTTTCTTCTACCACATGGGTAGAAAAGGTATTCGGTGTTCTTTGTCAAGAGTTAGTGTCTTAAATCTATCAAACAAGAGAGAGAACTCCGTACAAGGCCCTGACACAAGAATACAAACGATTAATCGTCGGAGCGAAGTTGATGCTGGAAGCAGGAATGGGCGGATGAAGCGATGGAGCGCTGTGTGGGAAGGGTTGGACAGGTGAACCAGAAGTGTTTCAGCAGCCACTGTTATCCCTGATTCCCTGAGGTTTACCCTCTTGTATTTAACTGATGTCAGGCTTGCTGTCCCCAGCTTTCTCAGGCTGGCATCGGTCAGCTTTGACTTCAGCTGCAGTCAGCTTCCGTTATTGTCTGAACTTTCCCCATATCTTCAGTTGCTCTCATTCCCAGTTTTCTTTAGCTGCATTTGTCTTCCAGACTGCCGGTCAACTCTAGTCAGCCCTTGACATGCATTATATGTTTTCTATTTCAGAATTGTGTGTTTGCGGGTATTTAGCTCCTCTTTATCTCCCTGTGAACACGTGTACATATGTCCAAGTGTCCTCAGCTTTCTCCAGCTTTCCTCAACCCTCAGCAGCTGCCTTTAGCCTTACGCAGTGGCCACCCACTCCATCGGGGTGCAGCACGCCCCTGTAATCGTGGCTGTGGTTGAGTACTATTTTTGTTCCTGGGGTGATGGTGATCATTGGATTGAAGGCCAGGTCGCCTGCCAGTAGCCTCGCGACACTTACTTGGTCCATCTATCTCCCCGTCAACACCACAGTCGCTCACTCCTCTGTCGTAAATAGCATCGGTAAAACTGTCTTTCGGCTTTACATATTATCAGCGCGAAATATCCGCCGTTGATATTCTTTTCGCGCTGTGTGATAGCTTTTCCAGGTAATGATACGCGAGCTCTTCTCAGTTTGATTGTACTTTTAGTAAAGCTTTATTGATTTCTACTTAATAAGAATATACATATGTTTTTGAATGATGATGAAACATTTTTTTTATCTCGTGTTATGAGAATGTTGAGCTTCTAATGAGCGACCCTCGTCTGGAATAGCAGTTCATGGAGATGATAGACTTGGCATTAGGGGGAAGAGGATGACGTAATATTAAATAGAATTTCATTTGCACAGTGTTTGTGATAAGATTGGTTCAGCAGAGGTGTACTTCGTACCCTATCAGTAGTGTTGTATCAGCCAAGTGAATAATTCCTGGCTTACAATGAGCGGTTTCACTTGCGTGTTTGTTCTGAGGGCAGTGTGTGTTCTCAGGACGCAAACCATCCCCTGTGGTACACATCAGTCATTCACGGGCCACGATCAACGTAGCCCCTCACTTATCCGCCTGGATATAAAGTCTACAGTTTCTAAACTATCCACTTTGAACTGACGGACAAGTTCTTGCATCAGAATTGTTAGTAACATCAAGAAATTCTGGATAGGTTATGACAAACACTGGCAGGAGTCATTGGATGAATTGGGTAATAAGTAACTTTACGCTGTCATTCGGGAAAATATTATTGTCTCACAACATTCCTCGTCAGATGGATCGACCAGACGTGGGCACAGTGTTTATCACGATGTTCCTGGGAATCATTATCATTGGAATGCAGTGACTTCAGGTAACTAAATCAGGCTGTCGAGTAGAAATCTCGAGCTAGTGCGGGTGGAACACACATCATAAGTCTATGCATACATAATGGTAGGAGTGCAGACATAATCAGTAGACTTACAAACTGAACTCACAGCTTACCTTCACACTATGTGGGTAGAATAGACAGACTGGGTAGTTGGAGACACAGGGTATGGGATGAAGGTACAATAACGCTGGTAACAATATACATGTTACTGCCGTCTCGTCTCTACTCCAACACTTACAACAGCTCACTACATGTGCTCTTGAAGTTTACTTTCCTAACTGCATCAGTGAGTGTGTATCTCTCTCTCTCTCTCTCTCTCTCTCTCTCTCTCTCTCTCTCTCTCTCTCTCTCTCTCTC
>JAYMFT010220010.1:0-11365 GCA_038088735.1 Panulirus argus | reverse complement strand
ATGTGTATGTATGTATATATGTATATGTTGATATGTATATATATATATGTACGGTGCATATGTGTGCATGTATGTATGTATGTGTGTATGCGGGGGGATGGGTTTTTTCTTTGTCTGTTTCCTGGCGCTACCTCGCTGACGCAGGAAACAGCGATCAAGTATAATAAATAAATAAAATAAATTATTAATATTATTATTATTTTATATTTCTGATTTGTAGATGAAGCTATATCACTCATTTGTAGATTTATGTTTAAACAAGGGCAACTTTTACTTTCTGGTCTGTATTGTTCCTTAAAGTAGTAGATTTTTATGATTTTTTTTTTTTTTCGAGATTAAGCCAAACCCTCTATATCCATAACTTTTGTGCAGACTAATAGTGTTGAATCACTTTCTAATGCTGAATAATGTTTTTCCAAAAACTTAATGATATTGCAATTTGACCTCTAGTTGAAAGATGAATCCAAACTGGTTTTATATGTCAGCCTGCACTTGTAGCTCTAGCTATGGCCAGAGAAATAAGGGAGAGAACAATACAGGGTAGAAGAGACACTGGGTCCTTTCCTAAAATTAATGAAAGGTAGAGGTGTAAGTATGCAAGTGAAGAAAGGATTATGGGACAGCATATCCTCCCAGCCCTGACTTATGCAGTTGAAACATGGTTATGGAATAAGTCACAGAGGTCAAGAATCCAGGCTGTGGAAATGAGCTGTTTGAGAGGTGCATTTGATATGACTAGATGGAATGAAGAAAGAAATGAGGGGATATATGAGAGATTTTGTATTACAGGCATGCAAAGGGAATGAATTGTGTACAATGCTAAGGTGGGTGAAACGTAATACTTTGAGGTGGTTTGGGCTTGTGGAAAGAATGCAAGATGGGAAGTTTACAAGGTGAGTGTATAATAGTGTGATTTAAGGGGTTGGTATGAGAGGAACACCACCTATAATAAGGGAAAGTAGAGTGGAAGAGCACTGGAGGGAGAGAAATGGTGGAAGAATGTGTGGAATGGTGTATGTGAGGCATGCAAGGATAGGGGTAAGTGGAGACTCGCTTGCAGTTTTGGAGTGGCCACCCCTTGATTGGAGTTAATGGAGGGAAAGGGCATCAGAGATATAGATAGATAGTTTTAGATTTCAGGCTTTGCTACATTATGTTGAATTTGTATCAGACTTTGATATTCCTTCTTTGGTTGATCTTTAACCCAAGTTTGAAGATGAAGATTGTGTCTATCTTTTATACCTTCATTCATTCTGAACTCAGTCATTAAGTCTCAACCTTTATTGAATTTTGTCAGATTTTGGTCATGTATATTTATTAACCCTCAGCAGAAGCTTAAAGCTAAAACTGGATTTTGCATCCATACAGATATCTGTTTTGATGCTCAGAATATCATTCCTGATCACTGGCCTTGCCATATTTGATTGTAACCAGATCTTAGTGATGAAGATGAACCTGAATTTTACAACAGTTCTTGAATGTCTATTTGCATCCTAAACTGAAATTTTTATTAAAAGCTCTCATGTCCTTCCATTAGACTTGATAATATTACTTTTTGATAGATGCCATTGCCATTCTTGTCACTTTGACATGGCATGAAGTAAGGGGGTTATGATGACTGTCTATGGGTATCTCATTTTTTCTGGCTTTTACAATTTGGCATTTGTTTTAGTATTCATATGCATAAACAAGAATTTGCTAATGAAACTTTTTTATAGATTAACAGTAAACTTTTTAAGTGTAATATGTGAAGAAGGCTTTTAAGCTTTCAGTTTTCATAACAGTTTAGAGACAGAGTATTAGTGTGAAAATGGTATAGTAAGTGGTATGTTTGTGGTCACCTATTCATTATGGTTCCATCATATACAGGGATCACTTGCCATTTGCAGTCTCAGCGGTTTGCAGCCAGCTTTTTGTAACCCATATTTGCTCTGTGGGATGCAGACCGTTGAAAGTTTGCAAATTACAATCCATTTTCCAAAGCCTGTTCACAGCAAAACTGTTAAATCAAAAAGATGCTCATAGAATGATACGTCAGTGCAGAACCAGCTGGAAATTTTTTTTAATCCTTGTGAAATATTGTGATTAGTAACAGAAAGCAGTTTTTGATCACTTGATTTTGAATGTTTGTATTGTTTAACACATCAGGATGTAGAAATTGATTATTTTAGATTTGTTAACTAAGAATTTTACTAAATTTTTTCCCATGTTCATAGGTGGTGTGAAGGATGAGGATGCAGAATCTGGCAATGGGCCATCACTTCCCCAGTCACCACACAGCGTTGAAGGAGCTATTGGTGGTCCTAAAATTTGTAGTGACTCAGATTTTGAAGACTTCAGGCATCCTATTTTTGATTATAAGTAAGTTTATTTTGCTCTTTCAGTAAATAGCATTTGCAAACATCTCTAATACAAAAATTTGAAGCATTTTCTGTCAATGATAGTGTAATGTATAATATGAGCCAGGGCTTTAACCCATTCTTTAATTAAATGATTTTAATTAGTTCTGAAAATTGATTGAGATTCTCATTTGACTTGGTTATAGGGGCTACCATGACATTGCCTTTTCACTTTGCGGACGTCTACATGAATACGAGGGGGACTTCCCTGAGAGCCTTTTCCTTCAGAACCTTGTAACCTACGATGACTTCTGTGAAAATCCACAAATCTTAGATAATCCCGACCTTGTAATAAGGTTTGGGGGCAAGTACCTGAACTGGAATGCTGCTGCTCCTCAGATTCTCTCCCTTGTGTTGTTCCAACGACCAGTCCCACAGGTATTTAAGCAATATTTGTGAATTATGAATATGAAAACTATAAGGGAAGAATTTTATGTTCACATACCTTTGATGGTTAAGTGCCTGTAGTTGGATGTTGAAGAGAATGGTCTGAATCCATTATCATTCAGCTTCTTTAAATGGTATTACTCATTTGGAAAGGATAATGCATGCATAATATATTCTAGTCAGTTTAAATATTTCTTTTCAGAAGAACTTTTTGCTTCGTAAAAATCATTTACTCTTCCATCGGAACTCTTTTCATGTCATATGCTTTTGATCCATCCATTGGTCTCTGTCATATGAAATTCATTTCTGTTATATATTATCCTTTCTAGGTGTACAGACTTACTGATAGTTATTCTTATTTTGTAGCCACGTCACAGGGTCAGCTACTTCCATCTCAGTTTTTTGTATCTTTCATTTACATGTAATTTTTATCTTATCAATTCTCCAAAGCCAACTTTTCCTTCAAGGTATGCCATAGGGGGTTATATTGTGCTAGTTGTCCATCAGCTTCATTTTGCTCCTGTTCTGATGTCTTAATAGGCAATTATGGCCAAATGAGTACTCAAGCATTATCCCCTTAGAACATTTACAAATTTCAAAAAGTTTTATTTAGTGGTATTTTGTATAAGAAAATAATTTGTGGTAGCTGTTAGTTGTTAGACAGCCACTGACCAGGGAGGTGTATGACCAGCACTACCTATGTAGGTATTGGAAGGTTTAATGAGGCTTCAGTGATTGTCAAGTTCCACTTTTCTGACCCAGGTAGCTGTCTTTTCTTTTTGCCGCACTCACTTGTAGACTGCTGCCTTTTCTGTCCACATAAAACATGACAACACAAATTACACAACTCATTCTTAGTAACTCTAGATTTTCCTGCAGTGAATGTAATGTGCTACCCCTGCCTTTTGGCAAAATGATAGGAGCAGTAGATAAAAGTAGGAGGTAGGAACTTTAGACAGAAGCATTTGTTTGAAACATTACAGAGGTAGTAGGTAGGAACTTTAGGCAGGAGCATCAGGTGGAAGTAGTAGGATGGAATATTAGGCAGGAACATTAGGTAGATGCAGCAGCAGAGTTGATGTTTGCAAATGAGGCCATTGTTTATATCCTCCTGATGCTACTACCTCACTGAGAAGGAAGAAACAGTTATATTTTTGTGTAATACACTGTTACTTCCCTCATCTTGGCATTTTGGTGTTTGAGACAAGAACAGTGACCTTATTTGACCACATTTACTCTTTATCTGTCATGCATACTTGACCAAAATCCACAGTGTACCATCCACAGAATGTTCCAAGACTTAGACTCTGTCATATTCCCTGGTTTTCAGATATACTTTCACCTTACTTGTCACAATTATTTTGAATTTCCTGTAAAAAGTTTGTGACTTTCTGCTTTAAGAATGACTTTACACATATTTCACATGTATATTTTTAAATCTCCATCCCTTCCCAAATTTTTTTTTTTGTACATCAATCATGATTGCTAGTCAGCTCTACTCAGTAAAAGCATTGAACATTCATGATGATGGTATACCCAAATCACACATCCAAAAGCACTCTTTGATATTGTGAGTTGAAGAGAATGTGTTGTTTTAATCTCCAGAAATTAGCTGATGATCTCATCAAAGAACACATGCCCAAGAAGGAAATCAGAAAACGCTCGCAATCAAAGGGCTACTCTTGGTTTTCTTCATGGAGACGGAACAACCAGACTGAAGAAATTGAGAACAGCAAAAATGTGAAGATTGGCTCTGAGAAGATGGTATCATCTCAGTGTAATGCAGAGGTAGGAATTTATTGATTGTTACTTAAAAAGGATAACTATATTATTTGGTTTTAAGAAGTAAGTTTTGAATTTGTGAAGTAAGATCTTGACAGTTGTGTAAAATTAGATTACTGTCCATATTGAGGCAGAATTGTTAACCTTGCTAGTTAGATATGTAGAATGAATTAAGTATTACTACCAAAAATCTGATGTAAGCTGAAGTGTAGATCTCATGATTATATTATAACTGCTGTCAGCAAAAGTTTCTAACTTACATTTTGTTGTTAGTGTTTTTCTCTCATCCAACACTTTCCACTGGCCTTCCTGTTATTTCTTTTACTCACTTTACATATATTTCTGTTGATTCCAGACTCCAATTTTGAATCCTGAATTACTCCCTATCTCCCAAGATTTTGTAATCTTGAGGTATTTGTATTGTATCTGAAGCATTTGAAGTCAGCCAATTCACTCTATCCTGTTTCTTTCCAAATTCATTGTCAAAAAAATGTTTGGACGAGTATATGAATATAATCTCATTGAACATCAGAGTTTGCTGTTTATTTATTTTGTAACTTTCTTTCTATACCTCTAGCAAGGAACTACATGCATGACAACAGAAATGGTTCCAAGCATTCCTGATCCCAACCTCATAGAAGTAACTGTGGCAGAGACACAAACAAGCTTACCAGGGACGCCAACAAAAAAAGGACATCTTAGTCACAGGGTTGGAACAGATTCTTCAGAGTCAGAAGATCTAGAAGAAGGAAAGGAGAAACAGTTCCATGGAGAGCGGTATAAGAAGAGTTTACGGCTGTCATCTGATCAGATAGTAAGTTTATTGATAATTTGGCAGAAAAGTTTCATACCCATGTTGTTACTGTTCCAAAATATATATTTCCTATACAAACAAAGTTATACATTTCATTTGTGTATTCTTAGTCAGGAAGTTAAAAGTTGAGAGGTATGAAAAAAGAAAAGAATAATGATGCAATAGCACTGGCTCCAAATGCACTGATGTTCCACCAGCTGGGAGCACAGGTCAAGGAGTGTGGTGATGATGTGTTTGTTTGTGTGGTGAGTGTGGGACAGTTAAAAAATAGATGTTCATCATGTAAGTTGCATCTTGAACATGAGGTTTGTGTGAAATGTAGATTGTATGTTTTTGATGGTAAAAAGATGAAGAGATGGGTGATGTCCAAAACACAGACAGAAAAGTGTAACATGTACATTTCCTGGGTGTAGCTTGATGGGATGGATTTTAATATTATGTTAGGTGGTTGGTTGTTTAGGGCATGTCAATTTGTTGCAATGAAAATATGCTTTGTCACTGTTGTGTTTGTTGGGTAGAGGGTAATTGCAAATATGAATTGCTAAAGTGAGTTAGGAATGAGCTTTTTATAACTTTTCAAAGGATTTTGGCTGGTTATGAAAGTATTTAGCTAAGAGAATTGAGTGCAGAGCATGTTGAGGTGGATTTCTATTGGCACTATTTTTATTTCACTTTGTAGGTGTAGTATGTTTGAATTTCTGAAAGTATGGTGTGCCTACTCAATCTTTATATTGTATTTGCCCATGGAAACACTGTCACGTAAGAAATGTTGTCAAATTAAGGAGTATTACAATTAACTTGGCATTTTGAGGGATGTTTGGTGTTTGAATTTCTCAATTTCTAAGAGTTTGTTGCAACTAGTCAGTCTTTTAAACTTTATATGACCCAGAAAATGCAATCTTTAGATAAGAATAGTTGTCAAAATAGCATTGACATAGTGTTTTGAGATTTTGAAAATTATGATTCCACCATGAATGTTTGAGAAATAGTTTTTGCTTTTCATGCTTATTGTTTCTCCCACCTTAGTGAAGTATCATCAGGAATAAGTGAATAATAGTTTCATTTGCACTTATTTCTTCTATACCTCTTGTGTATAGATATAATGAAGTATGCCATTCATTGCTAAGTCACACAAATTGTTTCATGGTTTACCTTAACAGCTTTATATGCCATGGTTCAACCCATTGCCAGCATCCCCCATGCCATGTTGATCCCGTTCATTCTCTTACGTGCATGCCTTTCAACCTTTTCATGGTTAAAGCCCCAGTACCCCAAAGCCTTCTTCACACTATCCTTTCATCACTTTCTGTTTCCCTCCTCTAAATTGCTCCTTCCACTACTGACACGCAGATCCTTTTAATCAGTCAGTCTTTGCTCATCCTTTTCATGACCAAATCATTTTAGCATGCCCTTGTCTGCTCTCTCAACCAGGCTTTGCTTGACACCACACCTTGCTCTTACACTGTCGTTCTGTACATGATCATCCCACCACACACCACCTAAGTTTGATGTGCGAGAAATGGCATATATGAATATAATCATACTGAAGTTACATAGAAAGATTAGAATGATCAGCAAAGTTTAGTAGCTATTTGCAGATCTTTACTCTGCACACCCACACTTTAGACACTGTAGGATTTGCTGTTCCCATATAAGTGAGAAAGATATTGTGAACTTGGTGTTTTGTACTTGTTCTTTGCCTTCAGTTTAAGTAAGACAGCATTTCAAAGAAGAGGCACTATTTAAGCTAATATATTGGAATTCTGTTTACTAGGGTAAACTCAATCTACGAGAAGGAAGCAATGAAGCACTCTTCTCAGTAACAACGGCCTACCAGGGAACCACTCGATGCAAGTGCCATATTTTTTTGTGGAACTATGATGATAAGATTGTTGTGTCAGACATTGATGGCACAATCACAAAGTCTGATGTGCTGGGTCATCTCTTGCCAATTTTGGGCAAGGACTGGGCTCAAAGTGGTGTTGCTCAGCTCTTCACAAAGATTATGAATAATGGCTATCATTTTCTCTACCTCTCTGCTAGAGCTATAGGTAAGCAGCTTTTTATATTATACTGTAAACTCCCAGATCTAACTTTATGTTTAGTAATGCTCTCACTAACTCTGAGATAGACTCAGATAAAGGGATCTGGTGAGAATATTTCTTTGCCTTAATAATCATCAGCTCTGTTACTGTCTCCATCGTATTGAATGAAGCACATGTAGTCTTGAAGGCCATTTGCACAGACTTCTGCCTTACACACTGTAACCTTTTAACTCCATTCCTATTTAAGTAGTATGACACAATTTGGATTTACTAAAGTGTTTTTTAGTTAGATACATAAGAATTATTCTTATATACGTAGATAGAATTATTCTTTGAAAACAAAATGTTGATGTATATAAAGTAATAATATTTTGCAATAATGAATTATTAGGGAAAGCTTTACAATGTTATTGTTGACCTCCCACTTGACTTTATAAATGGCTTGCTCTATGTAGCATGCATCAATTATAGCAGGTTAGCAAGTCTACCTCAAGGTATTTAAGCATCCCAACCCTTTTGCCAGCTTGTGTTATTGGGGACCCAATATCTGCAAAATCACTTCCAACTGAAGTTGCATGCTTAGACTTTCTTGATCCATTCCATCTAAATGGGAATGGATAGTAGTATCAAGAATGGAAAAAGATCAGATTTTTTTTATCTTTATATTAAGACTTTTAACTTGTTCCTTTTAAGTATTTTGTGTTCACATTTATTGAAATAGCAGTTGGCTCTCAGACTTAATCCTTGCCTAGTACCAGCCATACCGGTGACTATTAGTTTTAAGGACAGGTTGACATTAGATTGGTGTATTTTTGTTAAATCACCCCTTGGTTTGAGAGTTTTAGCAGCTGGCCTCTCCCATATACTTTTAGGGTTTAATATCTTTACACAAGTTGCGATTAATTCACAGGCAGTTACCAAAACAAACTGCCAGATGTTTCATTAGAAATGATGAGGAGTACTCTTTAAGCTTAAACAATTATGGATATGCAGATTCTACATATGTTACAATGCTCTAAAAAAGCATATTTAATAGATATTTGGGTAAGCATTTCTTTGGCTTTCATAGTAATGTGAAATAGAAACTAGAGGATTGTGATAGATTTTACACAAACAAATGAAGTTGTGTACACCTTGTTCACTGTTTATACATAGCAATAGAATTACAGATAATTGAATAAAATGAATAATTTTTGCCTGATTAATTCTTGTATATTACTAAAAACACACAATTATCTTTACAGGGCAGGCACGTATTACTCGTGACTACCTTAGATCCATCAAACAGGGTGATCTTTCATTACCTGATGGGCCTTTACTGTTGAATCCAACCTCTTTGATACAAGCCTTCCACCGGGAAGTCATTGAGAAGAAACCAGAAGAGTTCAAGATATCCTGCTTGAGAGATATTCAAGCCTTGTATCCTACCGACAAAAATCCATTTTATTCTGGATATGGAAATAAAATTAATGTAAGAACAAAAAGATTCAAGTTTTGCCTTCCTTTAATTTTTGTCTTTTTTCAGGTTTTTATATGAGAAATAGGTTAGAAATAGCTAGATCTAGGTACCCCTGAATGGTTTAGAGAAAATTCTTTGGAGATGATGATGTTATGCCATCTTTGAAATGAATGATACTGGTTGTCATACCTGTTGCCTAAGTATTGACCAGCATGCTTACTGAAGTGACCAATATTACATCATATCTGTTTGATTCTGGGATATAACCTAGTTCTCATGGGTTGTAAGACGAGAAAGTTGTATCATAGAGCTTTTTGGAAATATATAATTAGGAGCGGTGCAAAATTTTACATCTCTCTATATTTAGTTATTTACAACTTCCCCAGGACGCTTTTCCTGAAAGTTTCATAGAATTACTCCAGGATACCCTTTCCAGAAGATCCAAGGCTGGAATGTCTTCAGTGTCTCCTTTGGAGAGAAAAGTTCTTGGATGAGACTGTACTCCCAGTGATACAGCCATGCCAAAGGTGACTTCGGTAGTGGTGTGACCCCTTGCAGGAGTAGTCTGGTAGCACCAAATCTGATTATATATCAGCATGAACATCCAGAAACATTTCTGATAATTTCTTTCGATAAGCCATATTGGGCTTTATTCTAAAGCAGATGCTTATTCAAAGGGGGAACAGAATTTATCTGCACTAATAGTCATTTTCATGTAGAAAGGCTTTATCTAGTTAACAAGTGAGATAGTTTCCACAATTTCAGAGAACTGAGTTAGAATTTGAATGTAAGTTTTACTTGATTTATCTGTCAAAGGCATTCATATGTCGCTACTTTGGAAGCTCTTTTGTCTTCAGCTTGATGTTAGGTTTGTAAAATGAGTTTTTAGCTCACAAAAAAGAAATTAATTTTAGATAGAATCAAGCAGGGACACATATTCCCTCTTCCTATTAGTTACTAGGCCTGAACAAAAGTTATATGGTAGCTGCAAAGCAGTTAGGGCAGAAAGATGTGATGGTACCATGTGTTTGCTGGTTGTAATTTGACAGACTGTTGTTTTAATTATGAACTACTGATTTATATACTGTTGTTTTGGTTTTGAACTACTGATTTATATTTGCTGGAGCTGGGAAAGGCCACTTCTATGTAAGGGTTTTTTCAATGCTTTTGTGTAAGATTTTGTCTGAACAAACCCTAATAGGGAACCCTGGTACAGTTCTCAGATTTAGTCTCATTATTGTACATCCAATCTCAGAATGCAGTCTCTCAAGGCTTATACCCACCATATGTGAGTGAGATTCGTTTCTGATCAATAGTCTTGTTAATTCAAGTTGGATTTTGATCATAGTTGAAGTTACTTTTTTAATGGTCTACAGCACTTGATCAAAGATTGATTCTAGTTGTATATCCTGAAATGCAGTTTCTTTTAAGTGACTGCCAAATCATATTAGTCTGTAATTGGACTTGATGAGATTAGTTTTATCTGGGTTAGAATTAGTTGCTGAATCAACTCAGTGAAATTAATCTTTAAGTTAAAGTAAGGTGGAAAGCCTTATTATAAGTAAATTAAATCTCCCCTTTGCTGTCAGTGGGCTGAACCAAGGCATGTGAAGTGGTTAGGGTAAACCATGAAAAGGTCTTTGGGGCCCAGTTGTGGATAGGGAAGTGTGCTTTTGGTGCATTATACATGACAGTTAGGGAATGGATATAAACAAATTTAGCATTTCTTCATCTGTTCCTGGTGTTACTTTGCTAATGTGGGAAGTGGCGATCAAGTATGAAAAAAAATTAGATTTTTAGTGTGATATGTAAGTGAAGATGAACTTTTAGTAGTTAACAAACTTAAGATCTTTGAAGTAGTAACATGATAAGTATAGTTTTAGTACTCAGGTTTTATGGGATCTTTGAGGTAGTAACATGATAAGTATAGTTTTAGTACTCAGGTTTTATGGGAAAGGTGTAGGTAACTAAATCTGAGAGGAAATAGCTACATTTGGCTTTAGAATGAAGCTTTATTAGACTGGTCTCTTCCAGGATGTTTGGGCTTATCGGGCTGTTGGGATCCCAATTTCGCGAATCTTCACCATCAACCATCGTGGTGAATTGAAACATGAGCTGACACAGACATTCCAGTCTTCGTAAGTATTGTAACACTGTTTTATCAAATTACTGAAGCTGATATTGTTCTGCATTACATAACCATCTGGAAGAGTTTTTTGACAGAGAATGTTCTCACCATTGTTTCAGGATTTGCAGAAAAGCAGTTTGAGGGATGACTTTATAAGAGCAGTTAGCACTCCTGACCATGACACATTCATCGGCCACACAGGCTCGAATGCATGGGTTTGAATCCTGGTTGCGTCAGTCGGTCCACAGTCAACCCAGCTGTTCATCCACCCTTAGGGTTGGCCGATAAAATGGGTACCTGGCTCAGGCTAGGGTATATATATATATATATATATATATATATATATATATA
>JAYMFT010219999.1:0-11366 GCA_038088735.1 Panulirus argus | reverse complement strand
ATATATATATATATGTGTGTGTGTGTGTGTGTGTGTGTGTGATTAACCTCGTCATAGTCCCCGAAATCTTGCGCTATCTGGCTTTCCCACTGATTCGCAAGACGAATTATCTCAAGGAAAGAAATCTTAAATCCATTTCTTAACTGGATACAGACGAGAAACTGAAACCCTTGTAAATCTCATGTCAAAATAATACCTTTTTCTTAATCCTTGAGGAAAGCAAGAGATCAGCAGACTTGAGCAATGACCACAGTACCAGTTTTCACACCAATATCAGACAGACAGACAGACACTCCTCCAGTCTTTCTGTTCCTGTCTTACAAACGCCCCTGTAGCTCTCACCTCCCCAGCCTTCTGTGTATTCCATCTCTCGTGACCAATGAACACCTACCAGAAAAACACTAGAACGCCACAACGCTCCATCACACACCGCTGTTCTCCATCATAACGCCAGCACTCTCCATCACTCCCTACCACAAACACTTCTCTGCCACAGACAGAAGTGTGCCCTTAAGTGTAGGTTGAGGAGGGAGGGGAGAGGGACAGTTTAAGTTCCAAGGAGTTAAACTGCCTGTAAGCAGGTGGTTTGGGTTGAGGCTACGGTGCCAGAGGCAGTGGAGTGAGGCCAGCCAGCTAGTCAACCAGTCGACCAGTCAGGCTGCCAACCAGTCGACCAGTTAGCCATCCTACCAGTCGACCAGTCAGGCTGCCAACCAGTTGACCAGTTAGCCATCCAACCAGTCGACCAGTCAGGCTGCCAACCAGTCGACCAGTTAGCCATCCAACCAGTCGACCAGTAAGGCTGCCGACCAGTCGACCAGTCAGGCTCCGGCAGATCACACCCCCGCTCGCCCATCAGTCATCATGAACACCAGGTCGTGTGTCACAGCAGCTGGTTGAACGACCGCAAAGCGACCACCACGACCACTCCTCGCGTGCCGCAGTCTCCATCGTCGTGGACCACCACGAAGAAGATGGGGACGACCATCCCGACGGTTTGCGACCAGCTTATACAACGCATGACGTCATCGACGACCCAAACCGCCCCCCCCCTTCCTCCCGCCCTCTGCCGGTCAACAGGAAGCAGAGAGAGAGAGAGGAGAGCAAGGTCTGTTGTACCACAGGCAAGGTAACGCGGACACACCACCACTACCCCGCTGTTACGTAACGTAACGTATCGTAACGACGTCCCCAGTAACCGAAAGGAGATAAATGAGCCACGAAATCTACCCATCGTAACGACGGTTTCAGAAAAGCAGAGAGGACCCAGCGGCAGCCCTGAGGCGGGCTGCTATACCTGTAACATGGCGTCACCACGTTACAGGCAATACAAGTGGTTCTCGAGGATGCAGGGCGTGAGCGGAATACAAATAGCCTTGATTGTACACAAACCAGAGAGCAAGTGAGCCCGCGCGCGCGCGCACACACACACACACGTGCACAGAGAGGCGTATCCACCATACTCGTGCAGCTTGGGATGTGCGTAACAGGAGAGCAACAGAAAGCCTAGAACGGAGCAAGTAGCCAACAGTAACAGGAGCAGCCGGTCACCTAGCCAGCAACAGCAGCAGCAGACAACCAACAGCAGCAGCACAGCAGCAGCAGGAACAGCAAGGGCTATAAGGCGTCTCGGCACAGCAGGTGCAGCAGATGGTTATGATGCACTGGTACAGCAGGAACAGCAGTCACACCATACACAGCTTCAGTAGTAAGGTATCAGTAACAGCAGCAGCATTATTAGCACAGAAGTAACAAACGGAACCCATAGAGGGTGGGCATAGCAGTAACAACACTAGTCGAGGCAGCATCATAACAGCGGCGATAACCCGCACAGCAGAAACACAGCAGCAGTGAAAACCTGAGCAGTAACACTAGTAACGCAGCTAAACCAGATTTAGCACAGCAGTAACAGCAGCTGGAGAAGTAAGTATCCTTTACAGCGGTTACAGACGCAGCAACGCAGCGCTAACAGCGTGAGCAGATGAAACAGCATCACAGCATGAATGAAGATAACGAATCGCCGTTCTCTACTCATATTCCGTCCTCTTTTCTATTCAGTCAAGTTTTGTCACCGTAAAAGGCCATAGAGAATGAACTCTGACGAGCTGAAAGCCTCTGAAGGTAATCCAGAATCCGTGTGGAAAGTAATCGGTACTCTGGCCAAACGTTGAGAGCCTACAGAAGGTAATTATTGATTATGATGTTCGGCTCTGAGGCTTCAAGTGCAGGTGGGATGCTGAAGCGCTCATCAATAACCATTAAACTGTGACTGAAAACTGAACTCGGATACAGAACTTACCCAAGGTGTGGACGCGCATGCGTACACGGATATAGGGACACAGACAGCGAGTCGAATATTCTTCCTCTACTTTGTACAGCCGAACTAACACACAAGCCCTACCCAATGCACTCTAGAACGAGGAGGAACCTTCTAATCCTCCTGCAGCTGCCAGAGCACGTAATGACCCGATCTCAACGCTGCTGGCATCCCACGTAAGCTCCTGCCGAAGCCTAGGGTATCTTTTGTGGGGGGGTTTAAACATTCACAAACAACTCTCTCCGTTTTCGCTTTTCCCTGGGAGTTACCTCAGATCCAGGTCATGAATATATACAAGAACACTATATTACTAAGTTCAAAGTCCTTGCCCAGTGGATATGCCAGGTCAGGAGATAACATATTGCCTCTACATATATACAGTACCCAGCGATTCAAAATATATTCTTGCTACACACTCCCGTATCTCCGAAAACCATCTGATGCCTTCAAGCATAATATTCTTCCATAATATGACCCCTGCAAAGGTATTGGCAGGGCGCGACTGAAGTGGTTTCAGATCCGTCTCAGAAATTGGTGACACTACTTGTTAAGTTTACTCGTTCATTTGTCAAAAATATTGCCTGTGCTGTAGTACTTCAAGGGTCTGTACTAAGCTCCCTTGCATTTCCGAGGGCCATTTCCAATTCTAAGCCATGATAGTCTCCCTGCCGACGTCACAGCTTTCCAAGACTTCTTTGAGTCTTGAAATGTCAACAAAGAACGCAAGTAAAAGACGCTTTCTCGAAATGGCCTGAGGTTACATGTGGCGTACCGCAGGGTTCCGTCTTGGGCCCACTGCTGTTCTTAGAACTTGTAGATGACTTCCCTGAAAGAATGGAATCTTATCTGAACACTACTGCGGATGATGGCATACTCGTAAGAAAAGAAAGAAATGACAAGAACTGCATCAGCTTACGGGGGGGGGGGGCTGTATCTGAACAGACTCCACAGTTTGTCTGAGAAATGGACGAACAGACTGAATCCGAGGCAGGTGCTGGGTCATGATGATGGAACACAATGAAAGAACGCCTTGGTCCGGTTATATTCCATAGCGGGAAATAAAGTAAAGAAATCCATGTATAAGAGAGATCTTGGGGTCAACACTGTGCCTAAACTGTCGGCAGAACTGCACACCATGAAAACTGTGGTTGAGACAAATTGTGTATTGGCAAATATTGCATTCATGTATATGGATCAGGAAAACTCTGGCTCGCTATTTACAACATCTTTCAGACCAAAACTGGACTACGTCACTCAGGTCTGGTCACCGCACCCGAAGAAGCACTTAAGAGGGTGTCTGAATTAAGATAACTGAGCTATGGCGAGAGGCTGAGGGCTCTAATGCTGTGCAATATGGAGGGGAGAGAAGAGAGAGGCGGAGAGCCTCATAACATCCATCAAGTTTCTAAATCATCTGGAAGTACCAGAGTAAACAGAGGCTACGCTGATAAGCTGTTTAGAAAGAATGTAAACAAGTGCTGGTTCAGTTTAAGGGTGAAGGATGGCTGGCACAGACTATACGGGGGGACGTTTAATGCTGGCGGTTTACAAAGGTTTAAAAAGCAACTTGATGGTAAAGACAGTTCAAGAGACGGGATCCCATGAGTGTAGGACTCCCATCCCGCAATACGTAGATATGTAAATACTCCGTTTTTGGCTTGCCACAATGGCAATTATCATATCACTTTCCACAGGAAAGCGAATCCTTTATTTGTAGTTTCCCTTGGTGAATACAGACTACAGCCTTATGTCAACACCAGAGACTAAGGTTGACACATGGACAAGCACCTGACTTTACCTTAGGTATACCCTGTGAGGACACAGCACCTCAAAAACAGAGCACAGCAGGAACACGTGTGTTGCTGAGTTCTCACATTCATGGTCTTACTTTAGCCTCCCCTGTCAAGCCGACCCGGACTATATAATGGCCCATTCCCAACTGATTCACAGCCCCACCATTTGGGGCGGTGACCCCAGACATCACTACACACATCCTGTCATCATGGCCGACAAGTGAGTAATTAAGACTAAGTGTAGGGATCCCCCTCCTCCTTTACATTCAGCCAATATTTACACAATGTAATCTGTTCACAGTTAATCACATATTGTGTCTAATCCTCGTCCCATGTTCAAGATTATATAAAGACCTTGTTGGACTATATACATCATGAAACGTGAAGAAAAAAAATATATATATATAATACAGATATATAAAAATTGTTACAGAAACATTGCTTGCAAAAAGGATGAAACAGCCCTCAGTCAGAGAGACTCAATTTATATCTGGACTGCCGCCCACCTCTCTCGAGCCGAGCCAATAACCTCCCCTTCCCTCTATCATCAGTCTTGTATAACCTTATAAAGCGCCGTTATATGACCTTATTCACGTATATCATATAGCAAGACGGTGACTAATGATACCCCCAGTGGTGGAGGCAGGAGACCTGCAGTCTCGAGCACTCTCGCTGATCAGGTTTCAATAAAGACGAGCCACAGATTCGGCGAGTGAATTACCACCACAGACGTATTAACAGACACTCTCACAATGCCGCCAGCTAGCCATCACAGCCTCGAATCAACCACTCAATCTCCCTTCCCTACCACAGCCACTGCTTATGCCACAAGGTCCACCACAGCGATGCCTCAGGGCCACCTTCCACCAGCCGTACCACAGCATCCACAACCATCCTGGCCCCCACCGGCTGCAAACGTGCCTGTCATCCACCGTGTATAAAAAGGTGGTCACACGCATCCACCAGGTACCAGAAGTCCACACATGGATGGCCTAGAACCTGGCCAAAAAGCTCTTGGCTGCTATACAGGACAAGGCCAGCCCGGTCCAGTGCCGCAGTGCCGCAGTGCCGCGCGGCACTGGGCCTGCAGTGCCAACGCTGGCTCCGCAGTGACGCCATTGGGTCTGCAGTACAATACACCACTAGAGAGCAAAATCAAGCACAGTTTGCACTTTCGTTTATTACGTCGTCAGAGAGAGAGAGAGAGAGAAATGTACAAGTTTTTGGGGTGGTTATATAAACAGGCAAATTTGAGGCGTGTCCTCATTAGGTAATCCTCTTGGGAAATCAGGTGGTCTCCTGACCTGACCTGACAAGGCCAGGAGCGGTGAGGTCAACTAATCAGTCCCGACACGACCACGACGACAAGACGATATATGTGACCTTTTCTCGTCTGTTTCTTGGCGCTACCTCGCTAACGACCACGACGACAAGACGATATATGTGACCTTTTCTCGTCTGTTTCTTGGCGCTACCTCGCTGACGTAGGGGGTGGCGATGTTGTTTCCTGTGGGGCGGGGTGGCGCCGAGAATGGATGAAGGCGAGCAAGTATGAATATGTACATATGTATATATGTATCTGTATGTATATATATGTTGATAGATATATATATATATATGTATGTATATGTACGTGTATGTGCGTATATGTATACATGCGTGTATATGAGTAGATGGGTCTTTCTTCGTCTGTTTCCAGGCGCTACTTCGCTGATACAGGACTCTGCGATCATATTTAAGAGAGAGAGAAAAAAAATATAAACTGATTTCATGGATCCTCTCTGTCCCTAGAGCTTGGTCTGAACCACACTCGTCTTTGCTTCACGACAAAGACACTCATCCCTTACCCCAGGGGCAGAGGCAAGGGCTCCGGCGTCTGCTCCTGGTCTTATATCTGACCTGCACTCTTATCTGCCCTTTCCCTTTGCCTAACCCTTACTGTAGGAGGAGAGCACTGTTGGGTCCACTGTGTCACCTCACCTCCCATTACCAGTGCCTCGTACACACACACACACACACGCCCTGTACTCTCCTCAATCCTTCACTTCGACATCGTTGCCGGCCGGCTCGACACGTCACAGCGTGAAGAGACGAGCCACTGTACCGCCTCTGACGACGGAGCATGGGTTCGAATCCTTGGCGTGGCAGTCGGTCTACACCCAACCAAGGTGTTCATCCTTCCCTCGGGACCGGTCGATTAAATGGCTTACGCTGGGACGTGTGTGTGTGTGTGTGTGTGTGTGTGTGTGTGTGTGTGTGTGTGTGTTGGTGTGCAAACAAGCATAGGTGTTAAGACATGGCACATATATACAAGGTTAAGAGACGGGGCAACACGAGTGTAAAACTCATTTTCTCTCTCCACAATACACAAATAGTAATCACACACAATCCCTCACACACAATCCCTCACTTTACGGTACGCTGATGCAGGGCAATTACTCACACATGTACCACACGATTCCATTCATCGTTCGCTTTTCCAGGAAATGTGCACCAAACCCTTGACCCAGTCACGCTAACTGCCCCTTGCATGTGTCCCACTTCACGCTTCACTCTTGTTTCCCTTGACGTATAAACACGAACAGTCTCTCCGTCCAACCCATTCCCATAAATCATGAACCAGTTGCATGGTTCCAAGGCCAGTCATACTGTTAAATGATTGGTTATACAGTCCCATATCCCAGGGATATTCGTTTGTCTCCTTGTTCCAGTTACAGGGCCATGCATTCAATCTAATACCAGTCAGGTGTACAGTCTGAATTCAGATGTAACTTCTAAGGATATATATGGTGTCTTTCAGAGACAACATGATGCTCCTGGAGCAATCAATACAGTCATACAGTTACTGGTATACAGTCAGAGTACCAGTTAAACATGCTTGATTCCTTAAACCAGACGATAACGACCCTTGAATAAGAGAGTACGATCCTTAAGCAAGAAGATACGACCTTTCAGCAAGACGTTACGACCCTTGAGAAAGGCGGAGCGACCCTTGAGCAAGACGGGAAGACTCCAGGACGAGACTGTGTCACTCTTGCGCGACGCTACGACCCTTAATGACTCCGATGCGACCCTTGGGTGTGATGGTGACCTATAGCTATTGACCCCATCCTTATGAGAGAGAGTCAGGCCAAAGGTCACGTCGTACTATCCAGGGGTCTTGCAGTCGTGCCTGAAGGTCGTCAGGTTGTGCTCAAGCGTCTACGGTCGCGAGACTAGACACAGACCCAAGACCACTCAGGTTACAAAGACCCTGGGCCACTGAAGTTACACAGACCCTGGGCAACTCCGGTTACGCAGACCCTGGGCCACTCAGGTGCCCCTCATACAGCCTTACGTAGGGCAGCGCAACACGGGGGCGTACCGCTTCGACGCACGCACGGGGTCAGGAGAGGAGGTCTCCTGCCGGCAGCGGCGACGGCGGTGGCGCCGATGACGACGACGACAGCGACAAGGGAGGAGGAGAGGGAGGTAGGCCAGGGAGGGAATGGAGGCTGGGCGGCCAGCTGGCGGGCAGGGAGGCTAATGGCTCTTAGACACGAGACATGAAAAACTGGGACTCATTGGAAGGGGTCCATCCACGGGCGAGATCGATGATCTGAAGGGGTGGCTGTAGGGGGCAGCAGAGGGGCACCACGAGATGCAGGATGCGTGTGTGTGTGTGTGTGTGTGTGTGTGTGTGTGGGTGGGTGGCCATAAAGGGGGTATGACGTCATTGAGTGGGCGGGGGAAGGTTCGCCTTGGGACGCCAGGTCGTCGCCAGGCTATGGGAGAGGAAGCAGCTGGGGCGGCCCGTCTTGCCTCCGGGAGGCGCGGTCCAGCCTCCTGTGCCACAGGGAGCGGAGGATCCTCCTGCAGATCCAAGCACACGGCTAGTCCGACTCACGAGCTTTCGTAGACTTAAATAGCTTCTCGAACACTAGACGGTGGTGTAAATGACGTTTCTGATCACGAGGGATCGACTTAAGTCGCCTGAATCGTTCCAGTTCCTCTCTCTGTCTCCTGTGACCTGACCCGTTCCATTACAATTAACAATGACCTGCATTTTCTTTTCCTTTTCTTTTTCAGTCAGACGTCGAATAAGAAAATGAGGATGTCAACAGTGATCAGCTGATTTCAACGGGCGCGTTCGACTCGAGGCATCGGGCATATTCGTAATGGTTTAAGCTTATTTTCAGTTCGTTAACTGCCTGCACGAGGCCATCAGCGTTACTTCAGGTCACGTTAAGTGAACTTAATGGCCTTTTTTTTTTTGCATCTATTTCGAGACTAATGGCATCAACATAGAGTTTTTTCGGGGCAGAAAGGAACGAATTGCGTTATCAAATCAATCTGTTATTTTCAAGTAATGAATTTAGATAAATAAATACAAAAAGTTAACAAATTTGTTTAACCCCGAAGTCTTGCAATGAAGGCCACCACGTCAACCAAAGAATTACTTGCCAATAACGTCATGCACAGTAACCAATACAAGGATTTCCAAGCAAAAAAAAAAAAAAAAAAATATATATATATATATATATATATATATATAAAAATATATTTTCCCTATCTGTCGCACTGGGGGAAATATCCTGCGCGCAAATTTTGTCAGCCGTAAACTATTTCAGGTGTGAGTGTCTCCTGGACAACGCTGGCCACACACGCCTCACAAAGAAACATTACCTCACTACCGACACGAACAAGTGAAGGACGCTTGTTTTAAGTCTCTCTCTCTCTCAACAACAGGCCACTCACACTAAACACCCGGCCACTTAGACGCAACAAATACCCGGCAACAGTCTCAATAAATTCTTAAGCACGACTGTACTGCCCTTGATCACGACGATACAGCCCTTTGAGCACGACTGTACTACCCTTGGATCTGATACTCTGGTCTTTGACATGACTTCCCCTGTGGATTAGGTCCTGCTCAACGGATTATAACTTAATGCCACGTCCATACGAATCCATAATCATGTGCATCAGTCTTCTTATCCTCCCAGCGTATCCCAGTGCGGGAACCTCCAGTATTAACATCATCTAGTCATCAGCACCTCGACGCCCCAGCGCCTCGCCTCTCGAACACCACGTCCTTCCAACCCCTCAAAGGGTGACCGAGCAAACATTTACGTCACCCTCTTCGTCAGCAGCGCCCCCTGTGGCCTACAGCTGCCCCCCCCCCTCAGTGAGTGCCTCACGCTCAGGTCCCCTTGTGCAAAAGAATATAATCTGCCGCTGTGCAACACAACACAGGAGGAGCGTCGGATTCCCTCTCCTCCCAATTTGGCTCGCTATTTTTCGACCATGGACCCTTCTGCACGTCTCACTCTTCCTTTATCTCACTTGAGGTATTACAGAGCTATCATTCGCTCCCCCCCCCCCCACCCCTACATCATCTAACATGCCTTCCCTCCCCCTACCTCCATTATCTTCACTACCCCTACGTCAGACCCGGGGAGTAGGGATAGGGTCGGTGCAGGGGTAGCCAGCCTCAAGTGTCCTCCGCAGGGGAAGACGTCGGGAGCGATAAAACCCGCTAGAGGGTTGAGGGTTGGCAGCAGGTGCCGTGGGAAGTGCCCCCCCACAACACCCGCCCAACGCGAAGCGGCCCCCTGGGCCTGGCTGGTCGTGGTGGCTTCTCCTCCTCCTCTTCTTCTTCCTCCTCTGGCTGCGTCGTCGTTACGGGAGAGGGGGACCCCTTGTGGGTCCCTGGGTCCCACTCGGGCCCACCTGTCAACCCCCCCTGTATCGATGTACTGTACCCACTTGTACCCCCTAGGTACGTGCCATTCCCCCTCACTCTTACTGAAATGCTTTGTCTCTCTAGACAATAAATATCTTAAAACTAAAAAAAGAACCAGTCGTTCGTTCCTTCCGTCGTCCAGTCTGCTCCAATCACCGTGCAGCAGAACAATAATACTCTCAATTACTTCAACCATCGTCCAGTTATACAGCGGCCGGAGATAACGCCTCATCTTGCGCCATCACACTGCTCCAGCTGTCAGACCCGCCGTCCTCTCCACTCCTCCAATACTTCAACGGTATTTTTAGCTTACGGTGATAATTCAACCTCACGAATCTGAGAATGCTGCTCCCCTGTAAGCAGCACGAACGTCCACACACTGGACTAACGGCGGCTGAAAAGGATACTTCTCACTCGCAGTGCAAGTACTGCTCATACGTTCTCTACCCCATCTTGAGGAATATTAACACACGTACGAAATACTTGTGTATGGACAAGGCTCTCAAAGTATTAACCCCAGGAGGTACTTGGCGACAATGGGGAGGTACTTTGTGGGCAGGGGAGGGGAGTTTTGCTGGGGGGAGATGGGGAGTTGTGGAGCCCCTTCAAGGGGGTCTTCTCTCTCACTCCCCCAACCCCCATGGCAGTTCCCCCTACCAGACCGATATATATATGGGAGGCTGTGTACGTCACGCGTCCTCTTCCTGACTCACCTTTTTTTTCCCCGCCAAGTTAAGAAATCTATTCGGCGTCCAGGCTTCCTATGACTCCATAAACTCGTCATGCTTTTCAGGTTCCGATTCTCCCGCTTCAGACGGAACCTGTGACTGCTTCGGACCGTTCGAAACCCCGGCCAACACACGACTGCGTTTCGTATCACGTGAAACACTTGAAGTCATTTCGTTCATTTAGATCTTCGTGTCGCATTTTCCATGTCTTCATTCATAACAAAATATGATAAATAACTATAAAAAGGTCAGAAATATCGAGGTCATTAAATATCTCTCATATTTAGAACATTATCACTGACACTGCCCTTCCTTAGCTACACGTAAAGTGTACAGAGCCACTTTTCCTTAAGTCATCTTAAGTTATCTGCTCTCACCACACTAACCTCTAAGTTCCTGATCTCTTAAACTATGACAAACAACTTGGAAAGTTACCCAGTGGTTTGAAGGAGTTAGTCTTCCCGTTTTTTTTTCCTTTAAAAACCAACAACATCACTTACTCCTGAAAGAGAAAAACGCACACCAAGAAAAAAATGGGATGCAAGGTCTCTATCACATCCAAAGCCGAGCTTACACTCTATAAAACGGCTGACAGATGCTATGGCCTTGTTTAACTGGGCAGTCCTAGTAAAAAAAAGTCCGGCCCGACCAGAAACTGAGCCTAGTTACTAGGCCGGCCCATACCAGAGGGCCAAGATTCACAAGGGCAACAGGCACGGAAAGGTTACTTGAAGCACGACCGGTATATATATATATATATATATATATATATATATATATATATATATATATTTTTTTTTTTT
>JAYMFT010219988.1:0-11366 GCA_038088735.1 Panulirus argus | reverse complement strand
CTCCTCCGTCAAACTAAGTTACGTTGTTTCCACCCCCTTCCCCAAGTGATTAATATGACCACACTCTTGATGATCTCTTCCTGACTGTACCTCCTAACGTCCCTTTACAACACCCCATCTCCTTTCCCTCTTGGCGCTCCTCCCCCAATCTTTCTCCCTTTTCTGCCACTTTTCCCTTGCACGTTCTCTATCCCTCCACTTTTAACTTCTCGACATTCATCCCCACAGTTTCCCATCCTCCACGCCGTCTTTCCCTCATTTTCCCTACGGCTAATCCTTTTTATTCTCACCACTCCTGCCTCCTGCTGACCACTCTCCTTATCTTCATTATCCCTTTTTCTCTTCTAGCAACTACTCCATCCTGTTTTCCTATCCTCTCTCCCACCTTTTCTGTCATTACGACTCCTTTCTCCTCCTTCATTGTTTTCTCCTCTCCAGAACACTCTTCCCCATTCTCTCCAGCGTCATATTCCCTTCCAAGTGAGTCTGCCTTCCCCATCAGTTGTCCACCACACCTTCCACTGATATCCCTCTTCCTCCTCCTTCTCCTCCTCCTCCCACTCCTCGTCCTCCCCCTCCTCCTCGTCGTCGTCGTCCTCCTCCCCCTCCTACTCCTCTTCATCACAGCTCCACCTCCCTCAGGTACATGTTGATGCGTGTCCTCAGCAACCTGTTCCCAGGACGGTATTGTACCCTGAGCCTGACTCAACTTTTTGTCTGAGTTAATCATGCATATTCCTTTTTTCCCTGCCCCTTATTATTTCTCCATTTTTTAGTTCTTTTACCTGTTCACTCACCTGCGTCTGCGTCTGCTGTATTTTCTCGCCTGCTGCCGATTTTCCTTCTGCTGATATTACTACTACAGATATCGATAAAACAACGACCATTACTATTCTTCCCGGACTTAACAATATATAAGTTTAACAAGAGCTATTACCACTTGTGCACTGCTACTTATTCCAGTACTACTACTTCTACCAACACTACCAATTCTACTAATACTACTATAGCTACTACTGCCACTACTACTACTACTACTACTACTACTACTACTACTGCTACTACTTGCACTGCTACTACTTTCACTTTTGCTGCACCTGCTGCTACTTCTGTTACTACTGCTGCTGTTACTACTATTACTACTACTACTACTACTACTTCTACTACTGCTACCACTACTACTACTATTACCATTACTACTTCTACTGATACTAACGCTATTTCTACTGCTATTACTGCTACTTATACTGCTACTGCTACTACTACTACCACTATTACTACCTCTATTACTTTTAATACTAATACTTCCACTGTTACTACTGCTACTGCTACGACTTCTACCGTCATTAGTACTACTTCTACCTCTACTAGTACTATTTCTATTAGTACTACTTTTGTTACTACTGCTACTACTTCTGCTACTACTACTACTACTACTATTTCTAGTACCATTACTACTTCCATTGCTACTACTAATACTTCTACTGTTATTAGTGCCACTTGTACATGTACTACTACAGCTTTTTCTGTTATTACTGTTACTTCTACTGATGCTACTACTACTTCTACTATTATTGTTTCTGCTACTACTACTACTGCTACTTTTATTGCTACTACTACAACTTCTACTGTAATTATTACCACTTCTAATGCTATTACTACTATTTCTACTGTTATCACTAGTAGATTTACTGCTAATATTATTACTACTTATACTGTTATCATAACTACTTCTACTGCTACCACTACTACTTCCACAGCTACCACTACCAGTACAACCTCTACTAGTAGCAGATCTACTACCACCACTAATACAACAGCTACCTCTGTTTTTGTTGTTACCTCTACAAATATCAAAACAACAACCACAAAAGAAAAACTATAGTTCCTGTTGCTTCACGATTTCCACTGGATCCAACAGCCATAACAACGCCAACAAAAGATGCAAAAAAAAAAAGAACTAATAGCCCACTAAAGATATAAAAGCTGTGATTCGCCTTGTGCGCTAGCAACTCTGAATTTAAACAGACCTTGAATATTACTGCCAGCTTGGCCTCAGCAAGGCTATCATGACAACCAAACTGGCCTCGGTAAGACTGTCATGACAACCAAATGGGCCTCAGCAATCTTGATGTGACAACAGAAGTGGCCTAAGGAAGACTGTCATGTCAGCAAACTTATTCTCAGCAAGACTGTCATGACAGAAAATCGGCTTCAGCAAGATTCTCATTGCAGGCAACATGTCCTCAGCGACACTGTCGTAACAGCCGGTCTGGCTTCAGCAAGATTTCATGCTAAGCAATTTAGCTTCAGCAAGACAATTATGACAGCCAACATGGCCTCAGCTAGACAGTAATAACTATCAACATACTCTCTGCAGGACAATCATGACAGCCAACTTGGTCTCAGCGGGACAGTCTAGACCACACACTGGGCCTCAGCGGGACAGCCCGGTCACCACACTTGGCCTCAGCAGGACAGCCCGGTCACCACACTTGGTCTCAGCAGGACAGCCCGGTCACCACAATTGGTCTCAGCAGGTCACCCCGGTCATCACACTTACCCACAGCAGGAGAGCCCGGTCATCACACTTGATCTCAGCAGGGCAGCCCGGTCACCACAATTGGCCTCAGCAGGACAGCCCGGTCACCACACTTGGCTTCAGCAGGACAGCCCAGTCACCACACTTGGCCTCAGCAGGACAGCCCGGTCACCACACTTGTTCTCAGCAGGACAGCCCGGCCACCACACTTGGTCTCAGCAGGTCACCCCGGTCATCACACTTACCCACAGCAGGAGAGCCCGGTCATCACACTTGGTCTCAGTAGGACAGCCCAGTCACCACACTTGGTCTCAGCAGGACAGCCCGGTCACCACACTTGGTCTCAGCAGGACAGCCCGGTCACCACACTTGGTCTCAGCAGGACAGCCACAACACCTCAATTTCATTCTCAATCTTGCGTGACGACAACTGTAATGACCACGCGTCCGCCAATCCCCTTCTCCTCTCCCCCCACCATCCTCCTCACCCGGCTTGTAACCCCCACTCTCCCTGCCCCACCAGCTGTCCTCTCACTCTTCCCACACTCCCCGCCCAGAAGATTGTCCGGGATGGTGTCGCTTGCCTGGGCCATGGTACACTTCCACTCACTTGGGCCCTGACATCTCTTTCTTGGCCACACGTCAACTTACCTGGGCCCCCGGCACCTCTTTCTCTACTACACTCCCACGTACATGGCCCACTGTTATTGCATTTTTTGCCACAATGACTCTTATCTGGACCACAGTATCGCTTTCTTGGCATCACTTCCACATCTACTTACCTGAGCCAGGGTATTGCTTGCGTGGCAACACTTTCAATTACCTGGGCCAAGGGACTAATCTCCTGGCCACATTCCTAATATCTGGGCCGTGATCTCTCTTTCTTGGCCGTATTTCAGCTTATTTGGGCATAGGTATCAGTTTCTTCGCCACACTTCCGGTTACCTGAGCAGCGGTATTGTCTTCTTGAGCACACTTCAACTTACCTGGGCCACGGTATCTCTTTCCTGGCAACGCTTCCACCTACCTGGGCTAGGCTATTGCTCTCTTGGCCACACTTATACTTACCTAGGCCGAGAATCACCTTTTGCTGTAACCAGTTTGTCACTTTCCTGATGCTTGACGTCTCTCCTCCTGGGCATTCGTCACTTACCGTGATAGCGGTGTCCTTAGCCTGTCCTCGCTGTCACTTATCTGGGATCCGATATCACTTACCTAACTCTGTTGTCATACCTGAGCCCCGGTGTTACATACCTGGACCCGGTGCCACGTTCTACTCATAACTATATCAAGCCGGTGTTCTCTCCTCGCCTCTGTCCTGAGATGTTTCTTATCTCTCGGAATTGCTATAATCATCCCCTCTGCCAGTCTTATATAAGTCACGGAAGTCATGTAATATTAATCTTAAGATCCCGTATATCTTCTAGACTCTCGGCTTTCCGTCAGGTTTAACCGAAGTACAGTGAGGATGTAATTAATGCGTTAATACGTATGTCTTTTCCAAAGGCGTTAGTTGGCTGGAATGATTGTGGTGGGCAGACCAAGCAGCCGGAACCTCCCTCGACACCCGCAATGATTTCAGGGGCTGGTCGGTGGTTCCGGTGCTGTTCCGGTGTTCCAGTGGTTGGCAATAGTCGGCGGCGGCCGGTTGTAGACAAGTCACAGGGAAGAAGACCAGCGGAAGGTAGGCAGGAGTGTACAGGAAGTAACTTCTTTTGTGTCGAGTTTTTAGCGAGTTTTCAGTTCTCCCGAGGGCTTGTCTTTTTTATCTGTAACTTTTCCTCCTCTGCATTTCTCATTTCTTTATTATTTTTTCATATATCTAGTTTTCTACTGTCTTCAGTCTTCATCACGTTTCCTTTTCACTGATGTCTCCTTAGCCATTCTTTCTTTATCTCCTTTCATGCTCTCGACTCTGATATTTTTCATAATGACATTCCTCATTTCTCTACCTTCATATCTTTAACGTTCCTCGTCAGGATCTTTTTCACATCTTCCTCATAATGAGGTTCCTGTCCCAACAATTTGGCTGTCACCACAAGTTCATTGCCAAGGTCACCTGGGGATGTGGTTACAGGGTCAGGGTTCAGCAGACAGTAAGGCACGCCACTAGAGCGCTTCCTTTGTCTCGGCTTCCTCACCATCTTTGTTTTGATTTATGATGATGATGATGACGAGTGGCCTTCCTTGCAGTTTACTTCCTCGGCTTTGTTTCTTTTCCTCTCCTTCTATTGTATTTTGCTCTTCCTTTTCTTTTCTTTTTCACATTGCCTTTTGAAAAATGGCATCTAAAGGAAACCTGTGTGATCTTATTTCCCTATACATCCTTACCAAAGACTGGTCATTGTGTGTAGGTTCCACCGAAGAAGACATACCTGGGATGTAAGTTGAATTTTCCACCCTGATAGTCCGAGATTCCTAAGTTCCCGAGCCTCTCACAAACACCGGATGAGCTTTATAGCTTAGGGAACATATAAGGTCAATAGACAATCAAACTTTCCTTGACGTAACCAAACCAAGTCTATCTTTATCCACTTGCACCTAACATAACCAAACTTATTGTAAGAAAAACCATCACCAGCGGCCATTTTCTGGACAGCGATACTAACGTGCAGATGCAATATCTGTTTCATTATCTATTTTCCGCATGTTGGAAGATAAAGAAAACATTGCATTACCTTAGTTGGTGTTTTCATGTAATTGAGGAACATCGTGTGAACAATATATCAAGCAATAAATGATCTAATATGTATCTTTATATATGAACAAGTATCGAAAACGATTTGTGACGACTCTAGTGGGTTCTGAAAATAATAGACTGTCATGACAGAGGAGAAGATGGGGCTCTGAGCAAAGCAGGGTGGTCCACTTAAACAGAAAAAGAAAATCTATATTATGACATTTTCAAAATTCTTAGTTACCCACTGGCAGCTGCTGAATGTCGAACATTGCAACATTCTTATTAGGCAACGGAAATTATCCAGTCACAAAATAACATGTTCCCCTCTTTATCACCCAGAATATATTTTATGTCGCAATCGCTTCCGCATGTTTCTGGCAGTTTAAAGTTAATGGAAGCGATCAGCGGAACTATCTGCAGCAAGTCTCCAGGCTCAGTACCCATGTAAACAGAGCTGACCAAAACACATGGTAACTGCTACAGACGGTACTTTGCTCATTTCCAGTGATGTATACCAAAATTCCTACTTTGTATATATTCACATCGCTTATAGCATGTGTACTCTAGAATTAGTACCTAGTAATTCTTACGCTTTATATACGGACGTATACTTTAGGATCGATCCCCAGTAACATCCACGCCTTGTATACAGAAATGCTTACCTCTTTAGCTCACCACACAGCCTGACCTCCCTGCGGATGCACCGCCCTCCTAGGTATCTGTTACCATATTGCTCTCGGGTTCTGCTAATTTCAAACTACAAATTATGTTAAAAAGAATCTGACTTTCGCATAACTTACTAATAACATATTATTACAGGAATCAGTAAAGCAGACGTCCGTCTGAAACTGATTCTTTCGCTCCTTCTTGTCTGGTAGGATTTTCATCAGCTGTATGCTGTCCTCTTCTACCTACCCATCCCTCTCCTGAGCTTGTCTGGCAGCAGTGTCTGTGGACGTTACTTGCGATTCTCTCTTTTCCATCCACTTACCTAATTTTGATTTCCGTGATTACAGTGACTTCAGAGCTCTTTGGGCGGCCTGATACAAGTCACCTGCTACAAGAAAGAGAATCTATTTACCTAAGGGTCGTGGAGGACATATTTTGCTGAATTAAATACAGTTCAAAGGTGTGAGTCAGAGTGGCCACTGCACAACTCACCAACCGCGTGGGATAACCGTAAAAACAGATTAACTTCACCACAGGCAGTAGCTGGTGATCGGTTCCATCACAGTCTGTGAAGTGTTGACGACGCCCTAATCGTCGCTGAGGGTGTCGTGGGCAGGTTCCGCCATCGGTAGCCTCTCGAAGAACGATCCTATTGCCTCGAAGCTCAAAATGTAATATACTATGCGCTATTAGGGCCAGTTTCTGCTTTGTGTATACTCTGGCATGGTACACGTCATATTGGATCCTCTCATTCACATATCTTGGACCAACCGCATATGTAGCTGGTATTAGAGTTAAGGTACAAATAGATGTCATGGTTCTGTCAAGTCTAAGAATATAACGTACAAATATACATTCCACAGTTTTTAGTTGTATTCCAATCTCAAAAAGATGGAACAGCAGAAGGAACCAAGGTTGAGGCTGGGGTGTCTAAATGTATGTGGATGTAACCAAAATAAGAAGAAAGGTGAGATAAGTAGCATGTTTGAGGAAAGAAACGTGTATGTTCTGATCTTGATTGAAACAGAGCTCATGGGTAAAGGGAAAGAGTGGTTTGGACATGTATTAGGAATAAAATCAGGTGTTGGTGAGAAGACATAAGCTAAGGAAGGGGAAGCACTGCTGCAGAAGCAAAAGTAGTGAAATTGTATAAAGGAATGTAAGGAAGTGATTTCTAGGTTGATGTAGGTGAAAATGAAAGCGGGTGCTTATGCACCTGACCATGAGAAGAAAGATCATGAGAAGCTTTGGTTTTGGGAGCAGCTGAGTATCAGCTGGTTTGGTGCAAGAGACCGAGTGTTAGTGATGGGTGATTTGAATGCAGAAGTGAGAAATGTAGTAGTTAAGGTTATGATTAGGGGAAACGGGGCATTTAGTAACGATAATGGAAATGGTGAACGGCTTGAGGAGTTGTGTGCGGAAAAAGAATTAGTTATTGGGAATACCTGGATTAAAAGGAGGGACATTCACAAGTATACGTATGTTAGTAGGATAGATGAGCAACGAACGTAATTGGATACACACTAATCAATAGGCGTGCAAAAATAAGACTTGGTTATGACTATATTAAGAAGCGATGCTGTTGGGATGTCTGATCATTACCTTGTGGAGGCGAGGGTGAACGTATGTAGAGATTATCGGAAAAGAGAAAATGCTATACGCGAGAAGAGAGTGGGGAAAGTAAATGGGCTTGGAAAAGAGACTTGTGCGAAGAAATATCAGGAGAGACTGAATGTAGGATGGCTAAAGGCGAGAGTAAACGAAGCAATGGGAGTGGGTGAGGAATGGAAGGTATTTAGAGAAGCAGTGCCGGCATGTGCAAGAGATGTATATGACATGTGTTAGGTAGAAGGTGGACAGATTAAAAAGAGGAATGGAATAAAGCAGCAAAGTTCCTAGTGAAAGAGAAGAAAAAAAAGTATATGGGCGGTACTTACAGAAATAGTGTGCAAATGTTTGGGTGAAGTATACAACAAAGCGTCAGAAGGTCAAAAAGAATGTGCAGGAGCTGAAAAGTGGGGTAAATGAAAGTTAGGATGAGCGAGTATCAGTAAACTTGAGGTAGAATAAGATGTTTTCGATGGAGGTCAATACTGTGCGAAGAATAGGAGAACATCAGTGAAAGCGGCACAAGGGAAAGTGGTAAGAGGTAGTGATGAAGTGAAGAGGATATGGGGTAAGTATTTTGAAGGACTGTAGAATGTATTTGATTTTAGGGTGGCTGATGTAAGGTGTTTGTGTCGGAGTGGTATGTAAGGTGAAAGAGACATGGAGATTGGTTTGGGAAAGAAAGAAGAGGTAGTGAAAGTCTTGTGTAAGATAAAATGTGAAATGGCTACTGGATTGGATGGTACTGCAGTTGAATTTCCAAAGATGGGGAGGTGACTGTGTTGCTGATTTGTTAGTTCGGACTTTTACTGCATTTTTGGGTCATGGGGAGGTCCCTAAGGATTAGCTGAAGACATATATAGTGCTAGCAAAAAGACAAGGGGGGATAAAAGTGAGAGGGGCCAAACAGCACAGATAAAAGTTTGTTGAGTGTACCTAGCAAGTTATGTGGGAGAGTGGTGACTGAGAGGGTGAAGGTATGTACAGAGCATCAGATTAGGGAGAAATGATTTGCTTTCAGAAGTGGTAGAGGATGTGTAGATCAGGAGTTTGCTTCAAAGAATGTATGTGAGAAATACTTAGAGAAACACAAGGATTTGTATGTCGCATTTATGGATCTAGAGGCAGCATATGATAGGGTTGAATATATGATGTAGGAGAAAAGGTGTTAGCAGTAGTAAGAAGTTTTTATTAAAGGGTGTTACCAATATGTACGAGTAGGAAGACTGAAGAGTAAGTGGTTCTGAGTGAAGGTTTGTTATGCGGTAGGAGTGTGTGATGTCACTATGGCTGTTTATTTTTCTATGAAGTGGGTAGGGAGAGTGTCTTGAAGAGAAAGGCGAGTATCCAGTCTGTAGGAGATGAGAGGACTTGGGAAGTGAGTTAGCTTTTGTTTGCACTGGTGGCAGATTTGAGTGAGAAACTGCAAAAGTTGGTGACAGTTTGGAAGAGTGTGTGAAAGGAGGAAGTTGAGAGCAAATGTAATTGACAGAGAGGTTATTAAGCTTAACAAGGTTGAGGGACAAGTTAACGTTGGGGTTTGAGTTTAAATGGAGAAAAAGTTGGAGGAACTGAAGTATCTTAGATACCTGAGAGTGGACATAGTGGCTAATGGAACCACGAAATCGGAAGTGAGTCCTAGGGTGGGGGAGGGGGTGAACGTTCTGATATCACTGTAGAATGTGAGGAAAGAGAGGTCGTTATCTGGAAAGGTAAAATTGGATACGTTTCATGGTATACTAGTTTCAACAACATCATATTGATACGAAACACGTGCTATAGATGAAGATGAGCGGAGGAGGGTGGATGTGTTGTAAATAAAATGTTTGAGGACAATATGGGGTGTAAGATGATTTTATAGAGTAACAGAGATCTGTAGTAAGAGAAAGAGTGTGGTTAAGAGAGCTGAATAGGGTGTGCTAACTTTAATAATTCACGTAACTTAGGTAACTTTTCTGAGTAAAGAGGAGATGGAGTGAGTATTTTCAAAGACTGTTGAATGTGTTTGATGATAGAGTGGCAGATGTAGGGTGTATTGGTCAGGGTGGTGTGCAAAGTGAAAGAGTCAGGGAGAATGGTTTGGTGGAGAGAGAGGAGGTGGTGAAAACCTTACGGAAGATGAAATCCAGCAAGGCAGCGGGATTGGATAGTATAGCTGTTGAATTTGTTAAGAAAGGGGGTGACTGTGCTGTTGATAGTTGGTAAGAATATTCAGAGTATGTATGGATCATGGTGAAGTGCCTGAGGATTGGCGGAATGCATGTAAAGTGCGTTTGTAGAAAGGCAAAGGGGATAAAGGTGAGTGTTCAATCTACAGAGGCATAAGTTTGTTGAGTATTCATGGAAAACTGTATGGGCGGGTATTGATTGAGAGGGTGAGGGCATGTACAGAGCATCAGATTGGTAAGGAGTAGTGTGATTTTAGAAGTGGTATAGGATGCGTGGATCAGCTGTGTGCTTGAAGAATATATGTGAGAAATACTTAGAAAAACAGATAGATTTGCATGCAGCATTTATGGATTCGGAGAGGGCATATGAAAAGGTTGATAGAGATGCTCTATGGAAGGTCTTAAGAGTATATGGTGTGGGAGATAAGTTGCTAGAAGCAGTGAGAAGTTTATATCAAAGATGTAAGGCATGTGTACGAGTAGGAAAAGAGGAGAGTGGTTGGATCCAAGTGAAGGTCGGTCTGCGACAGGGGTGTGTGATGTCCACATGGTTGTTTAATCTATTTATGGATGGAATGGTTAGGGAGGTAAATGCAAGAGTTTTGGAGAGAGGGGCGAGTGTGCAGTCTGTTGGGGATGAGAGTGCCTGGGAAGTGAGTCAATTTGCACTTCGCCAATGATACAGCGCTGGTGGTTGATTCAATTAAGAAATTGCAGAAGTTGGTGACTGAGTTTGGAAAATTATGCGAAAGGAGAAAGTTGAGGGCAAATGTGAATAAGAGCAAAGTTATTAGGTTCAGCAGGGTTGAGGGACAAGTTAGTTGTTATGTGAGCTTGAATGGAGAAAAATTGGAAGTGAAGAGTTTTAGATATCTGGGAGTTGACTAGGCAGCAAATGGAACCATGGAAGTGGGGGTGAGTCATAGGGTGGGGGAAGAGGCGAAGGTTCTAGGAGCAATGAACAATGTGTGGAAAATGAGAACGTTATCTCGGAAAGCAACAATGGGTATGTTTGAAAGAATAGTAGTTCCAACAATATTATATGGTTACCAGACATGAGCTATAGAAAGAGTTGGACGGAGGAGGGTGGATGTGTTGAAAGTGAACTGTTTAAGGACAAAACGTAGAAAGAGATGGTTTAATCGAGTTAGTAATGTAAGAGTAAGAGAGATATGTGGTAATAAAAAGAGTATGGTTGACAAAGCAGAAAAGGGTGTGTTGAAATGGTTTGGACATATGGAACAAATAAATGAGGAAAGGTTGACAAAGAGGACATATGTGTCAGATGTGGAGGAAGCAAAAAAGAAGTGGGAGAACAAATTGGAGGTGGAAGGATGGAGTGAAAGGTATCTTGAGCTTTCGGGGCCTGAACATGCACGGGGTGAAAGGTGTGCACGGAATGGAGTGAATTGGAACGATGTGTTGTACTGGGGTCGACTTGCTGTCAATGGACTGAACCAAAGCATGTGACGCACCTGGGATCAACCAGGGAAAGGTCTTTGAGGCCTAGCTGTGGAGAGGGAGCTGTAGTTTCGGTGCATAACACATGTCAGCTAGAGACTAAGAGTGAGTGAATGTGGCCTTTTTCGTCTGTTTCCTAGCGCTGACTCGCTGACTCAGGAGGTGGCGATGCTATTTCCTGTGGGGCGGGCCGGAGTCATAAATGGATGAAGGCGAGCAAGTATAAATATATATATATA
>JAYMFT010219977.1:0-11367 GCA_038088735.1 Panulirus argus | reverse complement strand
TCTCTCTCTCTCTCTCTCTCTCTCTCTCTCTCTCTCTCTCTCTCTCTCTCTCTCTCTCTCTCTCTCTCACGGCGTCCAGGAAATGAGGGAGACATGTGGTCTGTTACAAAATCAGCGTCGCGCTGGACACAACAGTGGAAGGTCGAGGGTCAGCAGGGGAGCGGAAGCGTCGTGCGCCTGGGCCGCGGTCACCTGCCGTAACTCGTGCAGCTGTGCCCTGCACGCGCTGCCCCGGCTTTTGCTGCCGCCTCCATCCACAGCTGATACGCGTGACTACTGTCTGTGATTTGTATTTGCATGTTGCGGGGAGAGAGTTTTGCGCTCGTGTCGCCCCCGTCTCAATTGCCCCTGAATTCCGGTACCATCTTTGTTGTCCTCCTCTGGACATCCTCTTTTAGCTCTTTGTGTCTAAGTGCGGCGACCTCACTTGAGAAACATATTCTAGTTTTAGCCAAATGTAGGATATGAACAGCCCGCTGAATATTTGACCTAATGTCATCAGAAAACAAGCTTGCTGAAAATTTCCTTATCTACATAATTAAATACTTTTCCAACTTTTTTCTCCATCTGGCATTTTGTCTCCTTTACTGTTTCTGTAATGCGGAACTCTGGGGACGTGGACTGTGTCAACTACCAAGCTCCTCTCACAAACAGAATCCTGGAGCTTACTTCCCGCCAGAAGATATTGATAATGAGGCCATCTTTCACTGTGTTCCTCCTGTTCTCAGTTCACTTACACGGCTTAAATATCGTCAACAATGTATCAGACCAACTTTGGAATGGAATGCTGTAAAGGTCCCCTTGGTATCCACTTGTAAGTTTGTTTTCCAATTCTCTCCTGACCTTAGCATCACCTGCAAATACGGTTCAGGAAGGATTTCAGTCCTTTTGGCTAATTATTCACGTAGATCAAGAGGAGCAGTGGTTCCAGGACAGAACCCTGTGGTACTCCATTGATGACCCCAGTCCGTTAAGAGAAGGCTTCCCTGATATATGTCTTGAGTTCTCTTCCGCTAAGATTATTTTTTCATTCATCGTCGAAGTGTTCCCTTGTTCCTGCCTGAAGATCCGCCTTCCTTCCCAGTATATCGTTTTGTTCACCGTTAAATGCTCTCTTGCAATCCAAATGCAGACAATCCACCCAGCCTTATCTTTTGCCCTGTAAAGACCTGACACTTTCGCATAAATCTAAGAGGTTCGTTATGCATGGCCTCCTTTCCCTGTAATAGATGATAATCACTCACTCAGGCAGTTTTTTCTTTGCAGGAAGTCATCCAGTCGCTTTATGATTATCTTTTCCTGTACCTTGCAGACCGCACTCATCAGGGGGACTGGCGTGTAATTCAGCGCCTCCTCCCGGTCTCTATTCTTACAAAAAAGGTGTGACGTTCGCCCTCTTCCACTGCCTTAGCACTTTACCCTTCTACAGTGACATCTTAAACACGCACTTTGTCGAGTGCGCCAACGCTATCCTTTAGCACATATGGAGACCTTTCATCATGACCTTTTATAGGTCAAGACCCTTTAGTATTCTGTGCACGTCCGCCCCAGATGTTTCAGTGCTTTCTTATGCCTCCTCGACATTCCGTCTCACTGGTGTCGGGGCTGTGGTGTCTTCCACCGTGAAAACATTGTTGAAATTTGACGTTCATTTCCTCTCATATCCTTACGTTATTATGACTTCCATCTGAATCTCTCAACTTGATGGTTAGCTGCTCTTTAATGGACAATTTACTCCTGATCAACTGTATGTATAGTTCTGGATTATCCTCTTCCTTGTCCACACTATCAGCGTTCCTCCATTCCCCTCTTCATATCTTACCATATTCATTTCTTTCTTTCTTAGTTGGAGTGTCGTCTATGTCTTCATCACAGCACATCGCGAAGATGTTTCTCATCTTGACACCTTTTATTTGAACCGCTCTTCCTCCTTCTCATCCTTCCCTCTGTATTTGAGGCTAAGAATGCCCTTGTTCCTACTCTTTCATTGCAACTTCCACAAAACCTTCCATCATAGTGGCCTGGTTCGTGGTCATTGAACCTCATTTTTCAGCATATGCTACGATGGATGCTGTGGAGTTCTGAGTACAGTTTCCACGATTAAATCTCCTTTCTTGAGGGTTGTCGCATCACTGCTCCTTTTTACGTACTCACATACCACATAATCATTCTGAGGCATTACATGATTTCACTTTCTCCAACTGACGTGTGTGTGTGTGTGTGTGTGTGTCCCTAAGGATGCAGTAGGTATGCGCGTGTCAAGATGAGCTCACCGAGGCAGCCTGCCAAAAGACTAAACTAACCAACATGTGGATGTACCAACCAGTGCAAGATAAAGTGTGTTGACACAAGATATGTGAGAGTTTAATGGCACACTTGGAGGTTATTGACGGAGACATCAGTGCGTTTGGTATAGCATCTGTGTTTATGATAATAATAATAATAATTATGATAGTATTTATGATATTGATGATAATAATGATAATAGTAATAATGACTGTTATTATCATCATTATATTTCCTTGGGATAGGGTTGGAAGAATACTGCCCACTTATTCCTGCATGTCGTAGAAGGAAACAAAGAGGGGCGGGAGACGGAGGCTGGATAATAATAATAATAATAATAATAATAATAATAATAATAATAATGATAATAATGATAATAATAGTAATGATGATAATAATAATAATAATAATATTAATAAGAGTGATAATAATAATAATAATAATAATAATAATAATAATAATAATAATAATAATGATAATAATAATAATAATAATAATAATACTAATAATAGTAATCTAGTTACTTTACTGACATCCTCCAGGGTAGGGAGTACTTCCTAGTTCCAGATGACTGGTGGTTTCATGGAACTCCAACTCGCATGTCGCAGAACGCACAATATGCTCAAAAGGGCAATGAAGGGGTCGACCACGGTGCCCTTGTGAACATGAGTACAATACTGTAAAAAAGTGTTCATTCCATGTCACACGTAAGATGTACATTTTCTTTTACACGTTGTAAACCCCAGTTAAGGACAAAAGTCCACATGGAAGCCGGGCCTTCATCGGAATATAAGGGTAAAAAAAGAGATGAGACGAGAAGTATTTTCGAGTTTTGGAGGAAGTAAAAACCTATCTCTTAAAGACTGCCTAGTCATAGTTATTGGGAAAGACTTGAAAGGGTAAGGAGTTCCAACGCTTCGAGGTGTAGGGAGAGAAACGGGTATCAAAACGGCCCACCCTTGAGTTGCCTAATGTCATACAGTAATGATATGACGCAGCAGCTTGCCGAGTGTTGCGTGGTCTAGCTAGCGGTGGGGGAACACAAGCAGCCAGCTATTGGGAGCGAAAACCAAAGTAATACCTATAAAAGAAGGAAAGTGAACCAACATTACGGCGCAAGGCAATTGGGTCAAGTTTTGAGGTATGCCTGGGAGAACTGAGAAGTCGGACCGCGTTCGACTCAACTCTGTCATGTAAGGACACAGAGCTAGAACTACCCCAGATGTGAGAGCTGTACTCCATACAAGTACGGATCAGTTCCTCAGACATCTTTAATCTCACAGGCTTCTCTCCGATCCCCATTATGGCTTCCGTGATATTCTTTCTTATCTTACTAATGTCTGGTCATCATCCCTGAAAGATTTTGGAGAATCCTATGTAGTTGCCCTTTATATATCCAAGGCTTTTGACAGGGTGTGGCATCGGGGTCTCATTTCTAAGCTCCCCTCGTTTGGCTTCCCTCCCTCACTTTGCTCCCTCATATCTAGTTTCCTCTACGGCCGATTTATCTCTGTGGTTGTTGATGGGTCAGCCTCTTCCCGTTTCTTCATCAACAGCGGTTTCCCTCAAGGTTCTGTCCTATACCCCACTCTTTTTCCTCTTTTTATCAACGATTTCCTTTCTTCTACAAATAACCAAATGCACTCGTATGGTGACGACTCAACATTGCATTCATCCCCATCCTGCAGATCTGCTCCTTCTTCTCTCACTCGACTTGCATCTCGTATCAAAACGGAGAAACTGTTCGGAAGAGAAGAAATTTCGACATTTAAAAAGGCCTTCCAGTTTCTTTGAGACAGGCTTAGCTATTTCTGTCATGTGACGTTTCCAGTAGATTACGGATGTTACCGCAATATCAGATATGTTCATTGAGTCAAACGATGAAATTACAGATACCTCTAAGGAAAAAGGAAAGTTGTGAGAAATTTTCGATAGAGAGACGGGCAAACACTGGAGGGAGGCATTAAACTTAACCAAATTTCATCTGCTCTAATGAGATCCTGTACAAGTTTATTGACAAAGTTGTGTCGAGACAGGATGCTGGTCGAGCGCATCCGAGGAGACGGAAAACTTCTGGTTTCCAAACAAAAATGGAACAGACGAGCAAGCTCAGGTGCGAGTTCAGAGGCACAGACTTTCATTACACGGGGATGGATGCCATCAGGACCATAAGCCTTTCTTGTGTCCTGAGAAAGAAGCGCTTTTCGGACAGTCCGAAGAGAGGTTACGGGAAGGGGCATAGGGTTAGTAAGAGGAACATAAGTGGTTGAAGTTAGAGTAATCCAAGGTAGAGTTAGAGGAGCTGACTTCTGTAACAGGCGAGGAGAGGGGTCCTTAATCCTTCTGAATTTGCTGGTTAGAGAGAATTCACTAACAAATGGAAATCTCTCAGGAGGCGGATCTGAAATACTCCAAACCACGAGCAGCCAGCCAGATAATAGACAGCCTGTTACAATAGTTGAGCTGGAGGGTACTAGTCTCAGAGGTTTCGGGGACCTTAGATAAGGGAGCGACTCTGTGTTCTGTAGCCAAAATAAGGTGCCGTGCTGGCCACCTGAGATCCATGTTTATTTGAGAACCATGATAATTATAATGATACTGATATTGATAGTAATAGCGATGATAGTAGTAGTAATGATAATGATAATGATAATAATAATGATAGAAATAATAATAATAATAATAATAATAATAATAATAATAATAATAATAACAATAATAATAATCATATTGATAATGATAATAATAATAATAATGATAATAATAATAATAATAGTAATAATAATAATAATAATAATAATAATAATAATAATAATAATAATGATAAATATGACAGACTGTCACAATACTGAAAAAACACAAACTGTTCATGAGAAAGAGGTTCTCTCTCTGGTCCTCAAGAAGTCCCTTTACAATATGTCTTCCGCGCGGTATGAAAGACGAGGGAAATCTAATTAATCTGGAAGACCATGAATGAAAAACATCATCGTCTCCCGCTGGAGGGGATAGCGAGAGCACTTTATGGATCTTGTCGTTCCGCTGGAAGCGTGATTGTAGGGATTTGCGACGCCTTGAGGAAAGAGAGAAGCGAGGGTGGGAATATCAGTGAGGTTCCTGACGCCTGTCGGAGATGAGACGCGAGGGTTGTGGGGTTTCTGACGACGGAGGAGAAGAAGACCCACGAGGGTTGTGGGGTTTTCTGACATCGGAGAGGACCCACAAGGGTTGAGGGGCTCTTGACATCGGAGAGGACACCACAAGGGTTGAGGGGCTTCTGACATCGAAGAGGACCCACAGAGGTTGAGGTGCTCATGACATCGGAGAGGACCCAGAGGGGTTGAGAGGCTCTTGACATCGGAGAGGAAACCACAGGGGGCTAAGGGCCTCTTGACATCGGAGAGAACTATCAATCAGAGGTTGGGACGTTCGTGACATCGGAGAGGACTTAGTCAACAAAAGTCCAACCATTTTGGACACCAGGTAAGACACATACACATGACATCGACTCCCAACGCCACAAACATAGACACAAAGGCCATCAACAAACTAACAGTCCTCAGAACAATTGAAACTGCCAGACTTGGACAAGAAAAAGAAAACGAAATCCATTTAGTATCCTCCGAAAGCAATTCATCCGCACCACCCTAAAGCACGCCTCACCTTCTTGGTCGTCCGACCCCGTCAAAAGCAAATACAGCGAAGCTGCAATCCACGTAAAACATAACACACAGCGTAATCAATGGCCACCTGCCTTTCAGCAACTAACGGTCAATACCTGCACAACGAAACTGAAACAGAAGCACTCAGTTCTTCACAACTTCACTTAGTAAACCCCTTCACATCCAAGACACTTAACGACTGACTACTGACGCCTGAGTTGAGAAAAAAAGAAAAAGAGAAAAGGCTTACCCTTTGCTTCGCACATCGGAAACTCGTGCTTACAGAATCCTACTCCGTTCCCCCATGAAACAAGGAACTGTCAAAGAAAAATACATATCGATATGACTAAACAAGTCGCTCTTTTAACCCAGTCTTTACGCGCCTTGCACCAGACATCCGTCCATAGATCGATAGATAAATAGATAGATAGATGGGTAGATAGATAGATAGATAGATAGATAGACAGATAGACAGACAGACAGATAGATAGATCGATAGATAGATAGATAGATAGATAGGTAGGTAGAGAGAAAAATAGATAGATAGATAGACAGACAGATAGATAGATAGATAGATAGATAGGTAGGTAGGTAGAGAGAAAAATAGATAGATAGATAGATAGATAGATAGGTAGGTAGAGAGAAAAATAGATAGATAGATAGATAGATAAATAGATGTTTATCTTTTCCACAGCGTCATGGGAACTATATCTTAACTCCATTTGCTATCTGTATTCGATAATACGACACTTTTTTTGTGTTACGTTCCCGATTTTAAGCTGGCGAGAGGGACGATGAAGATTATTGTGCTAACTGATCCTAAGATGAACGAGACAATAATTCTTTGAGCGAGGCTGTAAATTCATCGAGACTTGATGCAAAGCGAGTATGCACGACTGAGGTTCAAAACCTGCCCTGAATTAGACCAGTGGAGTGAAATGACTATTTCCAGCTTCCAGTAAGTAACAAGAGAATTAGGCTTGTAATTGCTCTCCCCCACACGATCAAAGACGCGGACAGAGTGTTCGCCTCTCTCTCGCTCCGCCTGGGGTGGGTTGGCGGGTGGGTTAGCAGGTGTGTCTGTCCTTTTCGTATTATTGTTCCTCGCTTGTGTCGAGTCCGCCTCAAAGGCAATGAGGGATTAGCTCGTTAGCGCGGTGGGCTAAGGAGGCGGAGGAGAAGGAGGAGGAGGCGGCGGCGGTGGCGGTGGAGGAGTCCTGATGGAGGAGGATTATCCTGGCCCTCTAAAGTCCTCACTGGTCGTCGTTCGAGTCACCCCCAGTTTACGTCTGTCGCCACTACGTACCTCTGACCTCATCTCCAACGTCTTCTGTCATTATACCAATGGTCCCCTATCTCTCAACACCACCTGATTGAATTCCTCTCATGGTCCTCACTATCTCTCGCAACACCACCTGATTGAATTCCTCTCATGGTCCTCACTATCTCTCGCAACACCACCTGGTTGAATTCCTCTCATGGTCCTCACTATCTCTCGCAACACCACCTGATTGAATTCTTCTCATGGTCTTCACTATCTCTCGCAACACCACCTGATTGAATTCCTCTCATGGTCCTCACTATCTCTCGCAACACCACATGACTGAATTCTTCTCATGGTCCTCACTATCTCTCGCAACACCACCTGATTGAATTCCTCTCATGGTCCTCGGTCTCTCAACACCATCTGATTGAATTCCCCTCATGATAATCAGTCTCTCTCAACACCACCAGACTGAATTCCTCTCATGGTCCTCACTATCTCTGGCACCACCTGATTGAATTCCTCCCTCTCACTTAACTTACGAGGTCTCGTATCGCCTGTCTTTATGATCAAATAACCACTCAATCTTTAATCTCCTGCCACACACGCCCACAACCTAATAATACCACCACATACCATAAATGTTCAACCACATACCAGTACTTAATCACCTAACAACCTACGTACCACTTGAGACACTCCATCCTCCACCCTATCTCCTACATCTTTCTGTCTCCCTTTGCTTAACGACCGACCATCTCCGTATATCAAGACTTTTGTTACTAATCTTACCTTCCGTTCATCGCCGGGCTAAAACCAACTCTCCACACCCATCACACGCGAGGGGATAGATAGGTGACTTTGGGGGGAGTCGAAAGCACCCTTAAACTCTCTCTCTCTCTCTCTCTCTATCTAATTATCTCATTCTTTTCTGTTTCCTTGTCCTTTACCTCCCCCTATTCTTTTCCACTGTCTCCTTTCCTTCCCGTCTATGCACTCTTTCCCGCCAAAAACAAAACAAAACCGAAAAAAAAATTAATACTTTCGCTCACTTGATGATCTTTCACCCGCCGTGGCGGAAGACGTGGAATACAGGGACACACACACACACACACACACGTATGTGGGAGGGAGGAAGGAGGGAGGGAGGAGGGAGGGAGGGAATGAGGGAGGGAGGGAGGTCGCCTTGGCCTCACTTGGCAGCCAACTGCATGCCTTGAAAGGCTATGAACTAATCACCGAATGTATCTTAGGACGAAGCTGTAATTGCGTATCTTCTCTAATATCTTCCTTACTCTCTGATCAGTTTCGGGTGAAGTGCTACCAAGAAGCGACGGAAGCATCAAAAATTAGTGGATACTTAAACGCCATCTATTGGCCGCATCTTACACCAAGTCTCGTTTTTTTTTGGGGTTACCGTCACGAAATCAAATGAGCAGAATACTTAGAATGCCGAGTCCTTATAATTTTCATGAGAGGAGAAGCTTTCGTAAAGTCACACTGCCTCACGACCTCTCCGTCAGAAGAGCCATTGGACAAACCACCGATTTGCAGCTGCAGAGCGCACGGCATGAGATCCTTGCAACATTCGCCATGACAAAGGTAATGAGGCAATATTCCAGTTCGTAAGAACAGAAGACAACGCTATGGTTAAGTCCCTCGGGTCATCATCATCATCTCGCGATTGCTCGTGTAGTCACAGCACGCCAACAAGTGCCTTAACCATCCGTGTAAATTGACATTGTGTGATTTAAGTGATTTCCCCGTTGAGCCTGAGGTTAAAAGTACCATACCCTACGTTAGCTATTTCTTTCATCGGTTTGCACTATAGAAATGCCTCGTCTTGAATTGCATTAGAATATGCTCTTCTTTCTCAATCCATCTGTCGCCACTCTGTAGACAAGGCGAGGAGGTTGCCAGCGTATGCAGAGGTGCCAATAATTCATCCCTTTCTTTGGCAGGATAGAAATTGCTTGCAGCTAGTAGGACATATATTAGGAATGATATTACACAATATTATCATGTAAATGAGCAGGAAGACTTTGCTGGTAATATGGGATATATATAATGGGGAAAAAATAGTGGTGTTGAGTAATTAAACTTCCGAACAATGTAATTGCGCCGTTCAGGGTTTGGTGGCCAGAGAGAGAGAGAGAGAGGGAATGTTGGTGGTGAGGGAGGCAGGGAGGGTGTGGCAGCCAGGAAGAACCTAACCTAACCTACCTACGAGTACTTACGACCAGAGTTTGCCAAGATGGCTGAGCTGGCGCGTAAGCGCTTGACACACACCTTGTGCGTTGGGTGTTGCTTCGTCTTTCGCTCACCACCACTCCTCCACTCATCATATGTGTGTGGGGGAAGTAGTGGTGTTGGTGGTGAGGGAGAGTGTGGCATCAGCCCTGCGGAGCGAACAGCCGAGAGACCAAATATTTTAGTATTGTAAATATTGAATATTCAGAATTCTGTTTCTTTAATTCAGATTAGTTTGATTAAGAGTTCTTCTTTTGTGTGTGTGTTATATGTTACTAAGCTTAAACCCTGTGTGATGACGGTACCAGTGGCTTCCTCGAACACCTCCCTTTGAGGGTCAGGTCAAAGGCCAGGCTGTCGTCATACTCGTACCAAAAAGCTCGTACTGTCGCCTTCAAAGGCTCGTGCCTTCGTGCGTAAGGCTGACACGGCCATACACGCCAAAGGCTTTACCATTGTGCTTATAACTCGTACCGTTGTAACACAAATGTCCAACTGTTATTGCTCCAGGCTGCTCGTACTACGCGTCGTGCTTAAAAAAAAGGAAAAGTCGTAACATCTCGCTCATCTGTTCGTAACTCTGGGTCCCACAGCTCGAACCGTCGTTCTCAAGGGGTCGTCGTCGTAGTAGTACCCTTGCACACAACAAGCACCGTATCGCCGTACATAAGGAGTCGTATCGCGGGTGCTTAAGATTAGCACAGTCGGGCACAAAACTGGTGTAGTCACGGGCTGGTTATCATTTGACTGGAATGTAAGTACAGAGACCAGACAGTCAGTCACAGTCTCGTCTGCCATCTCCCGAGATGGCCTCACACACACACACACATATCTCTCTCGTAACACCTGCTGGACCACAGATCCTCGGCCGCCTCTCCCCCTCGCTGGAGACCTGATGCACGAGATTCCTCACACTAGCCATGCAATAGATAGATAATAATGATGCTCTTCTCATGGACTCCCGTGGTGTAGCAGTTAGCGTTTTCCTGACCGTGACGCATTCACGGGCTGCCCAGGGTCGAGCGCATAGGTTCGAATCCTGGTTGCGGCAACAGTCGGTCCACAGTCAACCCAGTTGACCATCTACCCCTGTAGGTTGGTCGATAAAATGGGTACTTGACTCAGGCTGGGATATATACATATATATATATATATATAGCGTTAATGGGATGGTCTTGATTAGTGCCTAAGCTGTCCGTGCCGTCTCAGCTAACGAAAAGATATATTCTCCTTTTTCATATTGCTCTAGACAGACCCTTTTAGATCATGTATCAGTTCCGACACCCGTCAGGTTTACTTATAGTATAAGGGTACGCGGAGACGGTACTAGGATCCCATTTCTATAATGACGGAATAAGCAGTTATCTAACGACGGCATTAGGATCAAACTCCTTCCATTTATGACTGGATTAAACAGTTGAGATTGAAATGAAAATGTAAATACAGTTTCTCTGCCGGACGTATGAATAAATCATGAATTACTTCTCTCTCTCTCTCTCTCTCTCTCTCTCTCTCTCTCTCTCTCTCTCTCTTCTCTCTCCTCTCTTTATTCTTCTGCATAAGAACATCGTCGGCGCTCACCTAACTCAGGGCTACACAATTGCGTCAAATGCATTTATTCTTTATTGTCGCATTATGAAGGTCACCGGGACAAAGGACTGTCTACTCATGAACTGATGACGTCCATCGTTTCGTTTCTAGTCTTTTATCAAGGGCGGTTATCTTCACTATCGGATTTGTGTTGTGTACCTGGTATATAGTATTGATTCTCCATGGCGTGAATACCACTTTCTTGATTGCAGCTTCTGGGAATAAAGGACCAAAAGATATTGTCTTTATCTTTATACACTGACAACAATAAGCCAATGAATCTCTCTCTCTCTCTCTCTCTCTCTCTCTCTCTCTCTC